>APFE031435812.1:79903-179735 GCA_000404065.3 Pinus taeda
ACATGTTTTTAAGTGACTTTCTCTCTCGTTGAGGTTTTGACATGAAGAGCAGAGGTATGGGGCTTGACAAAGAGGACAATGTGGCTATTGATGAGGCCACATACTGCAGATAGTCAGGGTGACAAAATTCAGTGTAACAGGGTTCATTTGTATGAGTGATCATGGTGGGTTGAGGTACTTATTTGATCATCCTAATATGAATTTCAAACAAGATGGGTGGTTGGATACTCTTAGTGAGTTTGATTTTGATATTAGGTACATTAAGGGTAAGGAGAAAAAGGTTGTTGAAGCTGTTGGAAGAAGAGTGTAGGTAAATCACATTGCAGCTATGAGTTCATATGGGAAAAATTTTCATGAGAAGATATTGTAGGCAGGACAATAGGATGACAAGTACCAGCAACTTAAGCACATGTTACAATAATAGGGTACAAGTAATAGGGATGAGGAGTATCATCTCACAACAGATGGCTTGGTCATATTTAGGGACAATATTTATGTGTCACATGACAGTGAGCTCAAGAAGCTTATCTTGAGGGAGTTCCATGCTAAGACATTTTCAGGTCACCCTAGATAATATAAGACATTGATATCAATTTATAATTTCTACTATTATTCAAACTTAAAGAAATAGGTGGCAGAGTTTGTGGTTATATGTTTGGATTCTCAATAGGTAAAAGCAAAGTGTAAGCATCCAAGTGGTTTATTGAAGCTGATTCTGATTCCAAAATGAAAATGGGAGGATATTTCCATGGATTTCATCACGTATTTTCAAAAAACATCTAGATAGCATGATTCCATCATGGTTGTGGTTAACAAGTTGACCAAGGTAGCTCACTTCATTCCAATGAAGTCTACTAATTCAAATAGTGAGGTAGCATCGGTCTTCATCACGGATATTGTGAGATTACATGGTGTTCCTAAGAATATTATATCTGACAGAGATTCCAAGTTCACTTCTAGGTTTTGAAAAGAGTTGTTTGCAGGTTTGGGGACATAATTAGCCTTTAGTATAGCTTATCATCCACAGACAGATGGATAAGAGAGGGTTAATAAGATCCTTAAGAACATGTTGAGGATGTATGTCATGCACCATAAGAGGAAGTGGGAAGAGTATCCCCCACTAGTAGAGTTTTCTTATAATAATTAGTATCAGGAATATTTGAAGATGAGTCCATTTGAGGCACATTTTTGGAGGAGTATTATCAATTAGATTGATCTAGTGAACAAGATATTGATTAGACTGGATATATTGGTAGAGATGGAGTAGGAAATGAAGGTTATCAAAATGAATCTAAAGGAAACATGGGATAGGAAGAAGATTTATGAAAAACATCATAGCGTATTTAAGGAGTTTCAGGTTGGGGAGCATATTTAATTACACACCAAGTCCAAGAGGAGTTCCTTGAGGATTGGGTCATGTGCCACGCTGACAACTCAATATTGCAATCCTTTCTAGATCCTTCAAAGGATTGGACCAGTGGCCTATAGACTTTAACTACCTTCGACTGTGAAATTCCATGATGTTTTCCATGTTTCATTGGTTAAGAAGTAGGTATAGGATGTTGATCACGTGATTGACTGGTTTGTATTGTAGGTGGAACTAGAGGGATAATTCCAGTCATAATCATAACACATATTGCAACGGAAACAACTCATGCCTGAGAACATAGTGATTGAGCAAGTTGAAGTGTAGTGGAAGCACTTTGGGCCCGATGAAGCTCCATGGGATATGGTTGATCAGATGCAGGCTATGTATCCACTATTTTTCGGTTGAGCAGATGTATTCTAGTATATGTGTTTGATGTTGCATTATTTATATGTATGTTGTAAATACTACATCAAGATATGTTATAAAGCTCCAATAAGTGGTATGGTGTTCATTTATGGTGGTCATGTTCTTGGCAGTATGATATGATGTAAATGTGGCATCGAGTTGTGTTATAAAGCTCCATGGGCAACATGTGTTTTGTTGGTTTATAAGTGTCATTGAACACTGAGGACAGTGTTCCCCCAAGGGGGAGGGGTTTGTAATTGCCCCTAGTTTATTTTCCATGTAAATAAAATAATATGAAGGTCATGGGACATGTATTCTAAGCTGAATGTTGGGAAAAACATAGTGATTCGTATCACTAGTGATTAATTAATGGATATGGAAATTGGAAAATGAATTTGCTGATCAAGGTGGATATTGGTGTCCACCCACCTATTCCACTTGGACCCCAATCATTGTTTCTTTCAGTTTTTCATTTTCCTTAATTGTAGCACAATTTACTATTTTTGCCAGTTTTTCGAGTCCTGAACTTTCGTAGCCATTTTGAGGCCCTAAACGATGTTTTTTGGGAAAATCACAATCAATAAATGTGACATTTTGACTTGATATTTGTTGTCATCAGTTATAGTCCTTAGATAGATATTTACAACGAGCCATTTTATGAGTCAAACAAAGATCGTATGCCAAAGTTACGACCCGGGGAATTTGATGTACCAATTTACCCCAACAAGGTCCATAGTTTGGTGTTTCGTCTCATAGGGTTACGTTTTTGGATGTTTTGGGGTTTTCATTATTTCTCAATATTAAATAGGCCTCCAAGCCTCATTGTGACACATTTCAGAGGCATGTAGCTACCATATCTCTTCTTAGAGATAAGTTACCATTGCTCGAGCTAGTATTATTTCCATTTTGTTTGTAAGCATATTTGAGTATTTGATATCAATGTATTCAAGTGTTATTTTTGTTGCATATTTGTATTTATGGTTATATCTATAATTTATTGCATTCTTTTTTAAATTTTGGATCAATGTTATGAGAGTCGTCTACTCTTTCTCTATTTTGCTTTGCATGTCCCCAACGAGGTTGGGATATAAGGAGTTAGGGCTTGAACTAGTAGAACCTTTGCAAGACCAGCCTCACAAATATTGACGGCCTCCCATGGGGGGAGAAAGGAAAGAAAAGGGATTATGAGATCCTATCAAAATATTGCTTGAGGAGGCCATATTGCTTGAGGAGGCCCTAAAGAAACAAAGGAACACGATGATGGATAACTTTGCCTAGATCCTTCAACGATTGTCCACCGGTGGCACATCTGCATCCAGTAGCCACTCTAGAGCTGCCACTCCTTTTAAGGTACAAGAAAACTTTGACATTCCCATATTTGAGGTCCAAATAGATGAAGACACTGTAGATAAATGGCTAAATTTGCTAGAAGGATATTTTTTTGTTCATGATTTTTCTAGCCAGGAAAAGATTACTTTTTCTCTTTTCAAGGCTGCCCCCCATATCAAGGACTAGTAGGAAACCTATTGTGAGAATAAGGATTAAGTATGCCCTCAATATTTTCAGTTGCACCCACTTGAAATTCATTATGGGATGCCATCAAGGAGCAGTACTACCTGAGCTATGAGGGTAAATACACAAAGTGGACCATGCTGCAGCAAGGAAGGGACCAAGACATGCTGGAGTTTACCAATGTTTTTCATACCATTTGCACAAAGTTTGGTGCCAAGGATTCTAAGAAACATTTGGTACTCAAGTACCATGGCTACCTACACAGGTACATCCAGGATGAGATGGAGTTCCTAGACATCTCCTCTCTCAGGACAATGCACTGATACACTATCAAGATCGAGCAGAAGCTTAAATAGAAAAAGTGAGACTTTAGATCTTCGAATCTGAAGCAAGGAAAAGGTACCCTGAAACCATAAAACAAAGGAAAAATCTAAAGCGGGGCAGCCTAGGAAAACCCTCCAAAGCTGCAAGGAGAGAACAACATTGTGAAGCCAAAGAAGGACATGGGAAAGTGTTATGAGTTCCATAAGAGCTCCACTCATAACACAAGTGAGTGTTAGGCCAAACAATCGCTGGTGGCCAAGCTGAAGGCTTCTGAATTAGATGCATGTTTTGAATCTCAGACAGAACCCAACAAGGGGAATGAAAAAGGGAAGTAGATTATTGATGTGGAGCCCAACGCCACCATTTCCACCATGAAGATCCAGAAGGAGGAACCCGAAGATCCAGAGGAGGAGGAGCGCCTCTTCCACTTCCAAATGTGGGTAAAGGGTTCCCTGCTACGGTTCATTTTCAAAAGAGAGAACCAAAAGAACCTCATTTTAGTAGAGGTCGTGAAGCAAATGAGCTTACCAACCACAACACAACTATAACCATACACCATTGAGTGGATTCACCAAGGAAGATATCTTCGTGTCAGCTAGTAGTGTTGCCTTCCATACAACATCAAGCCCTTCATGGATGAGATATTATGTGACATTGCTCCTCTTGATGTATGTGATGTATTATTAGGCCAACCATACTTATGGAAGTTACATGTTGTGTATGAGTCAAGGCCTTGCGTTGTTATTGTTACCTTGGGAAATAAGTTGTACAGGATACCAAAGGTAGCACCGCCTACCACCATCCCTTTGGTTACTAGAAAACAATGCAGTAATATCATTTAAAAAACTGGGAAATTTGTTTTCCTGATGATACACCCTCAGGGAAAAAAGAATACGGTGGCCACAACCTCCAGACAGGGCCCCTCTGCACAACAACAACAGACGGACAAGGTCGTGGAGGAGTATGAGGACATCTTCACCTCCCTCCTAGGGCTGCCTTTGCACTATCAAATCAAGCACTACATCAACCTGACCTTAAGTGCGTTATTTCCTAATGGACCAATATATTGGCACTATGTTATGAAGAACAACGAAATCAAGAGGCATATTTAGGAGTTATTGTAGAAATGTCACATTCGGCCAATTTCATCACCCTGTGGGAACCCGATCATGTTGGTACAAAAGAAGGATGGTACTTGGAGACTCTGTATTGACTATTGGGCGTTGAACAAGATCATTGTCCAGAATAGGTACCTGATCCCACGAATTGATAACCTTATGGACCAACTCAAGGAGGCCAAATATTTTAGCAAGATCGACTTGAAGTCCGAATATCACCAGGTACTAATCAAACCCTCTAATGTGTGTAAGATTTCCTTCAAAGCCAAGAGGGATTTTTCGAATGGCCGGTTATGCCTTTGGGGTTGATGAATTCTCCTGCAACCTTCATGAGGCTAGTGGATGACATCTTTCATCCATTCAACAACTCATTTGTAGTGGTATACTTGGCTTTCATCCTGATGTTCATCCAAAGTGAGGAAGAGCACCTCCACCACATCTGACAGGTTCTCCAAACATTACAGGAACACACGTTGTGTGCCAATTTGGAGAAATTCGCTTTTGGCATGACCCAGGTTTAGTATCTGGGATACATTATTGATGAAAGGGGGGTGCATGTCAATCCAGATAATATCTTATTCATTCGAGATTGGCCAGCCCCAACCACTCTGACAGAGCTCCACAACTTTATGGGCCTTACCAATTTCAACCGCAGGTTCGTGTTGGGGTTCTCTCATATCACTTGGCCCTTGAGTCAAGTCACCAATGGAGGAGCCAAAGAAAAATTATTTTGGTATGAATCTCAACATAAGGCATTCATAGAGTTGAAACATCACCTATTCTTTGCACCAGTGCTCACATTACTAGACTTTCATCAACCATTTGAGATCAATACAGATGCCTCTGACTATGCTATTGGGGCAGTCCTTACCCAATAGGGGCATCCAATGGCATATCACAGTGAGACACTTTCAAAAATAGTTGAGAAGTATCCCACTTATGACAAAGAAATGTATTCCATTTTGCAGGCCTACCGATAATGGAAGCATTACATTTTGGGGAAGGAAACAGTCATTCACACAAACCACTAACCCCTACAGTTCATACGGATGAAAGGGAAGTTGCATAATGATCACCATCAGAAGTGGTCCACATACCTACAACATTTCTATTTGAATTTCATGTACAAGAAGGGAAGCACCAATAGTGTTGCAGACTTCCTCAGCCGACCACCAATCGTGGTGTTAACCACTGTGCTAACCTTTTGTGGGAACAAGACTTCTTATTGGCCACTTCTCTATAAAAGTGACCAATAATTTAGCCACACATACCAAACGCTCTTGGAGGGTCAATAAGTTCTAGATTTTCACCTCTAGAATTCATTATTATGCCACCTTGGACACCTTTGTGTTCCTTCAAGTGAGTGTTCCAAGATTCTTTGGGAAGTGCACTATAATTGGGCTGCTAGGGGTTTCGAGGTCAAGGAAATTGTGATAGTATTGCATAAGTATTTCTGTTAGACAAATCTTTGATAGGATGTCCAGAAGTACATTAGATCCTACACTACCTATGCCATTACCAAAATGACCATCAAGAAGCAAGGCCTTTATGCTCTGCTACCTAGCACTAGTTGACCTTGGGAATCCATCTCCATGGATTACATGTCAGGCCTTCCTTCTACTAAGCATGGCAAGAAGAATATCACAATAGAAGCCACTGCTAAAATATTCTTTGAATGAGTGTGGGTACACTTTGGGATCCCATAGTCTATCATGTCTGATTGGGACAATAGGTGTTGTGTGTGGAGCATGATTGTTTATAGGTCTTTGTTTCAGCCGGATGTATACCCCAAGGAAGTTTGTACAACCCTCCACGCAGGGGGGTGTGGGGGGGACTTGTAAAAGTATAGTAATTTTTAGTCAATATGGGCCATTCATTAGGTGGATGATCTGACGGTAGAACTTATGTTTAGTTTAGGGTTTTTTTCCCTAGAAGGAAACCCTCTCTTTGTATGAGGGCATTGTATTTGAGGCTGTGTAATAGATGTGTATTCTCTGAGTGAGAAACAGAGAGGTGAGACTGTGAGAGAAAACAGAGGATATTACAGCGGATCTCTTGTAGGTTTTGCCTCTTCATTTTGCTGGATAATAGAAAGGAAGGATTTTCTGTTTAGGGTGGATGTAGCCCAAACTCGGTGAATCACGTATATCTGTGTCTCTCTTGTTTTATGCGTTTTCTATGTTTATATTTCTACAATATTTTATGTGTTCCATTGCTCCTAAGAAAACAATTATGCACCTGAAAAGGAAAGGACAACTTTTTTAATACACAAATTGAAAAGGCATACTACACAATAACACTTAACTACAATGATTAGCCACTAAGTGGAATTTTTTCAATATGAACTTGTTTGAAATAAGATTCTAAACTTGTGATATTATGAGAAACCTCACTGATATTATTGAAATTTAAAGAGAAAAAGTACTTCAAAGGTGTCTCCACTTGTCAAAACATCCTTGCAAGAAAGTTCATGAATGAGAAAATGCAAAATGTGAAATGAAGGTCAGATCAATGATCCATTCCTAGCCTCTACTAGGGTAAGGAAATTCATTCTCACTAAATAACTCCATTCTAAAATGTCAGGTGCTAGGCTAAAGAACTCCATTCTGAAACAACAAGTGCTACGGTAAATGACTCAATTCTAATATCTTAGGTGCTAGGATAAATAATTGTTCTCATTGTGAAATGTGAGGTGCTATGGTAAAGAACTACCCGAATTGTGAAATGACAAGTGCTAGGGTAAATAACTACTAGTTTTGACGAGATGGATTGAGGAAGTTGTTCATTTGCTACATCATTTTTCTTATAGTTCTGCAAATCAAGGATGTCGACCGTATGAGACTCCTCATTCCAAGGACTTGCTAAAGAACATTTTCCTGAAGTTTTTACATTTTTGGATCAAGCACTTTCCCTTTTGTGTGAAGTATTTTCAAATGTTTTGTACATCCAATTTTTTTAAATTTCATTCAAGAAGGTTTAGTTTCTATTATATTTTAGACTTTGGATTTCATGGTGAGAATTTTACCAATACCAGAGGTTAGATCTGAAATTTAGGTGAGTGGCATATCATCTCAAATCATAAATCAAATTAGGGTATTTTGGGGCCAATAATTCCTTTTCAGAAACATCATTATTTTCTGATATTTTGAGCCAAATCCTCCTAATGGATAACACACTAATGTGTAGTTGTGACTAGAATGTTCAAATGGATAATAAGTTAATTTATTTATTAGATTTCATGAATTATTAATAATTATTATGTCAAGTTGGAAAATTGAGTGAAGAAGAAATAAATTTGAAATACCTTAGATGATACTAAACATTTACATTATTTTAATGGTACATTAAAAAAAATATTATATCAAATCAATCATATGTGCCATTCTATTTCAAGTTCCTCACATTTCTCGAAAAAAAAGTAATAATTCTTTATATGTTAAAAAACTTATGGCCAGGTTCATTCAAATACTGAGTTGAGGAAGATATAATTTTGACCTCTTTTATAATATTGGTTCAAGAAGCTAGGAATGATTGCATATCTTTAGTCCATATATGCTGATAGAAAATACAAGGGATATGAAGAATGTTGGAAATGAATAATACAAGAAAGGGAATTTTTCTAAGGCACTCTTGTTTTAGATGATATTCCAAAATCTTACATTCCTTCGGTGTACCTTTGCACCTTTCGAGGAAATTGCTAGTATTACACATTGTTATAAAGTCGCTATATATACTTTGACCTCTTTTATAATATTGGTTCAAGAAGCTAGGAATGACTGCATATCTTTAGTCCATATATGCTGATAGAAAATACAAGGGATATGAAGAATGTTGGAAATGAATAATACAAGAAAGGGAATTTTGCTAAGGCACTCTTGTTTTAGATGATATTCCAAAATCTTACATTCCTTCGGTGTACCTTTGCACCTTTCGGGGAAATTGCTAGTATTACACATTGTTATAAAGCTGCTATATATACTTTGCATTTTATTATTAATTAGTAAAGTGAATAATCATATAAAATATCATTAGTAAACATGACGGGATTGTTCTGGAATTTATGGGTGATAAGGGCCTTCATCATATGAGAAGGAGGAATGCTCACATCAGAACTCAATATGTGGTTATTAATGAATATATGTTTAGGCATTCCTTTAAAATATAAGAAGACATTACTTAATAAGCTAGTGCCTATAAAATGGTTTACTACTTTCATCACACCATCTTCCTAGTTATCCTATTCACTTGTTACATTATATCTACGATCGTTTGAAAATATGTGCCCTTCCTCTCCCAATTATTAAAATGTATGTTTATAAAGTGTGACATGAATGTACAATTTCACCGATTACTCAATCACCCACGGTCGGTCACTTTTATGCCATGAAGAAAAATGAGTGTTTTATATAAATGTGCAACGTCATCCATTACTTAATCACCTATGGGCCTATGGGTTATGAGTGTGAGTAATCACTTTCCCACCTTCCACTTATGTGAGGGTTAAGAGCGACTCATTATGTAATCACCTAGTGAGTAAGGGTGATGGTGGGTATTCACCGTTTGTTTATGTAAGGGTTAAGAGTGATAGTGTAATCACCTACTAAGTAAAGATTAGAGTAGATATTCACCATCTATATTTGTGGAGGGTTGAGGGTGAAAGTGGGAGTGAAGTGTGTTAAATTAGTGTTTTATTTTAGAATTACAAAAATAGTATTAATTTATATTAGTTGTAGAATATTAAGATGGTGTGAGGATGAGAGTGAGGTTGAGTATTATTTTTCCACTTTTATTTTTATATTAATTGCACATTGTTAAATGAGCGCTTATTTGTGTATATTTATTTTTAAGAATGTGTTGGAGTGAGGCTAACCATTTGTGTACCCATTTGTTCACCACTCATTCTCTCAAGCAATGAGTTTTTGTAAAATGAAATGTGTTTTCATGCACTATGGGACTAGACTATAGAAATGTATAACCTCATCTCCCACAGACATCCACCCTCTTCAGTAATAAAGATGTGCATTTATATACTCAATGTCTTGTAGTGACTTACCTATACCCATTTCCCAATTTCTCACCTACTAGGAAATGGGGAGGGTAGAGAAAAAGTCCTACACTAACAAGAAATTCCCTAGGAATTAGTTCCTTCATTTAAATGTATAGTTAAGATGAAAAAAAAATTAATGTAAATAATAAAATTAAAGTATTAAATATTCAAAAAGTGTTTTCAAGTTCATTATTATCCATCATCAATTCAACTATCTTTAACATCATCAAGCATTCAAATTCACATTGTCACCCACCATCATAGGGGTGAGTGTACACAAATGCATCACCTCACCCCCCATGGTTTTCATTCATGTACTCATTCACGCATCACCCATTCTACTAGGTGGTGAAAGACAGTCTAAATGTGTTATGATTTCGTCCTTTTTCAATGGCTTAAAATAATGGGAAGGAAAATTGACATTTTAAACATAGAATTTAGTTAAAATTATTTATATTAATGGAATGAAATATATCAAATGTTAACATTAAATAGTCACATTCCATTAGAGGGATATTAAGATGTTGAATCCATATGAAATATTTACAAAGATTAATAGTTAGATTCTAGTAAAGATAAATAGGGGAAAATCAAAATATAAAATGTTTAAACCTTCTCTCAAGTGGTGAGAGTGTTCAAAATAATGTCTTTCTCAATCATTATGTAAAACTCTTATATAAACATACATAGTTACCTACCTATCCTTTGAAAATGTGATAATGTGTCAAACAAATGTTTTCATTTAACACATATCCTCACCTACCCTATTGAAAGGTGAGGATGTGCTAACTGAATGTTGTTATTGAATACAAATCCTCACCTACCTTATTGAAAAATGAAAATGTATCAAACAAATGTCTTTTTTGAAAATTATAAAACTAGATTTCTTAATATCAAAATATAATATCTAATCCATCATAAAATTAGTTGAAAAAGTAGACTCACCCAAAGAGACTTGAGGTGGGCTATGATAAAGCATGACCCCTACTCAAATAAGTGATGACACTTATGAAGGACCTAGGTTTCATTTAAGATATAGTTTGGGGCATGTGCGTTCAATTTTTTGTAACCCATCTCCTTTACTCATTTATGTGGCCAATGAAATAAAGTCATAACATTATATTTTGAATCTATTCATTTTTTTTTAAATGCATATACTTTTCAATATTCTTTATTTTCTTAAATTTTATATTATTTTGTAAAATTTCATCAAATAATTAATATACAACCAATACTTTTATTAATTAGTCTCATTATTCATCTGCTTAGATCCATTTTAACCTCAGATATACCAAGCACTAAGAGGGATCAAATCTCTTTTCACTCTAAAAGATTTGCATTGCAGAATATCGATCCATTTGCACCCGTAGATCAAAGTTAAATAAATACTAGAATGATTAATTCTATATATATTATATACTATATATATATTATATATATTAATATATTATATTATATAATATATATATATATATAGAATATATATATATATATATTATATATATAATAATTCTATGTTTATTTGTTAATTTTTTTAAATTTTGGTGAAGTCAAAATGTTTACAAGACATTAAAATATCTGTATTGAATTAGAAAGCATTTCTCACCTAAACATTAAAAAATATTTAGTAATTTGATATTCATTTTCTATAAATTTTTAAAATTTGAAATTTGATAATAGGTAAATTAGCCATTCAAAGCACAATATCAACCACTATAACATAAAACAATAAACAATTGGAGGTCTGATATTAGAGATTGGCTAATCGAAGGTCTTGGCACATCGATGATCGCATATTGGTGACCGCACTCAGAGCAGGATAGAATATCAACGATTGTGCTCTAGCAACATGGAATATCAGTGATCACAACTTTAGGCACATCAGGATATCGATGATCGCATAATCAGAGGTCTTGACACATCAACGATCTCATATCAATGATCACACATCAAGTAACATTGGATATCAGCAATATCGCAACATTGGAAATCATAACTTATGAATGTGACATCCTTTAAAGGTTGTGAAACACATGAAGTTCCAATATAGTATAAAACTATCAGGGAACTCAAAAATGAGTTTTCAAAATATTTCATCACAAAATCAAGGGTGGATGAGCCCTTTTCTCTCCTCTTCAGCAGGACGTGTGGCAACATCTGGTTAATTTTGATAAGTTACACGTGGTGGCATAGGATTGTCTTTGATAAGCACATGTTGAAGATGATGTCAACATGATGTGGTGGTATAGAAAGACATGTGGCAGTCATTTTTGTCATTTTAAGGGGGGCCTGTGTAGGCATATTTGAGTGACATGTGTCACCATTTTGGAAGTGCCACATGGCAAGGATGATGTCCCATCAGAGATCATAAATTTGAGGTTGATGGATGTCGACAGTATGAAGTAGTTCACACTTGGAAAATGCCGATAAGGGGGCCCTGATAAAAGGGCCGATGCATAGTTGCATAAAGAGTCAAAGAACCAAGGGTGTGGGGTAGAG
Source organism: Pinus taeda (assembly GCA_000404065.3). NCBI lineage: Eukaryota > Viridiplantae > Streptophyta > Pinopsida > Pinales > Pinaceae > Pinus > Pinus taeda. Next base: position 92,178 of record APFE031435812.1, read on the forward strand.
GCAAAGCATAGAGAGTGATCGGGGATTGGAGAATGAGAATTGTTACAACTCCATTTTTAAATCCTTGATTTGAAACCACTAATTAGAAGGGTTCTGATATTTGGTTAAGCACATTGTCGCTAGAGGAACTTAAAGGAAAGGGGAACAAAGCATTTGACAAAGGAAGAATAGGCCCTAGATAAGAACAAAAGGCCCTAATGTCTTAATCCTAAGCATCTATTCATTGCCATCAGCCATATGATGAATAAATAAGAAAGGAGCTAAACAAAAGGGGCCGAGGAGAACTGCTTATCATTGTTTTGTAATGTCCTTTAGAGTAAAATTCCCAATGAAGAAAAACTATGATTTAATAGTATGGCTATATTACTGGGAATATAACACTCCGATAGTGAAACAAAAGGAGTTATGTGATGTATGAGTTAGTAGATGTGATTCCATGATACCACTAAGGTCATCGTAGCTAATCGATCCTAGCTCTAAAAGTTGGGAATTCAAGTGGTTAAGGTGAAAGTGTCGGGAACCAGCCAAGCTGCAAGGGAGGCACAACAATGCAGAAATGTGGCTTGATTAGTGGTCATCACAGGGTGGTAGGAAGATGTTTTCCTCCATGATAATTCAATTTTCCCTTATTTCTATTTTCTTATAATTTTCATTATAATGAACATAATCAAATCCGATCGCAATAATTTGGGCAACAGGCCTTTGCATGTCGAGGCAACTAGTCTATCAAATAGCTGGAGCCTAGGCTAAGGTATTTTGTAATTATTTTACAAATCTCTCCCTTTCATAAAGAAGAAACACTTAGCAGAGGTTCCAAAATTCTGCTCCTGAGAGGTCCAAATTCTGTGATTCCACTTTTGGTTCTATTTGCCTGTTGATGAGGTCCTTAAGTGATACAAAGGATAAATGTAATGGACTAGTGATTTGGACTGATTTTGAAGGATTACTAAAACTATTTAGTGATTCTAACTAGATCAATGTGTGTTATGTTTTCCCTTTGTTTATCACTTCATCTATGTTTTTCTCCCTCTAAAATATTGTAATGAAGCTATTGGTTTCACTTTGATTCATGGTTGTATATACGCTGCTAGGTAGTAACAATACCCATAGTAATTACATATTTACTTGTGTTATTTGATAGCCTACAATACCTGTATGAACACATATTTACTTATTGTAATTAGTGAAAATTGTATTCATGATGTATAGGTATTGGGACCTTAATTAACGCTCCACTGTTTTTGCCATTCCACCTCTTCAGTCTACCATACTTCTTTCAGAACATTGTTGCTTAGGATTTTGTATTGTATCCAACCCTATGCATCAAATTCCTTCCTTTCTTTCCTCCTCTTAATTTTGATACAACGCCAATATTGAAGCTACCTATTATTGTGTTTCGGCCACTAGAATAAGATATTTCTCTCTGTGATTAGCCCAATTTACCCCTTGTGTTTTTAGATCAATGTATTTTCTTAAGTTCACCTTGATGAAGGACTATTGAACCAAATCCCCCTTCATTATCTTTTTCATACTACGTGAAAATTGGAGTGCAGTAGAAATCCCTACTAATAATATTCAAACCTAGGCACTCATCTACAATCAACCTAGAGGCTATCAATAAGAGGTTTTTGTATCTCCTGAAGCACTTCTGTAATAGGTGATAGAAAAATCTACAAGAGAGTCTTGAAATTGTTCTTCAGGTGAAGGATTTGAATCGTAAACTGGAGCCTCTTTGTCAACCACCGGTGGGCCTCCTCTTCTTGTGCAACTTCTCATAATTGAGATTGTTGTGGTTCTCCGATCACTTGACTCTCCATCAGAGTAACATAGATCATACAAAAGCGACTCATCAAATTTAGTAGAATGAGATATATGAGGGTTTGTTTGCATCTCGATGATGTCTCTTTCTTCTCTTTCTTGATCACTGGGTGATGCTTCTTGATGCCAGTATATATCATCTTAGAGTGGAGCCCCACAAACATCTTCAACAGGATCACTAACCTCAGAAACATTTCCAACATTAAAATATGCACAACAATCTTCAAATAGAGCATCTGATGTATATAATATTTTACAATAATGATTGAATTCTATGTGAAAACTCTTTAAGGAAGATATGATGCCACAAGGTATTGTTATGTTCCAAACTCTAAAATCTTCTTCTAAAGAGTACATGAACAATTTAATTTGCGTATCTTCAAAAGCCATTAGGGAATTTTGAGGTCTAAAATCAGCCTCCTCAGGAAATTATAAAATAATAGTGAAAACAATAAAATACGATTAGATTATATCATCAAATTTTATAGGGAAAAAAGAAAAAACTACTTTTTTCAACTCATATTTTCAACTTATCTCCCTATGGGTTTACTCAAATTTCAAGCGGGAACACTCATTGGATGCATAATTTGATTTCTCATCCAAGGAGTACCATGTTTCATGCTTTTGATGGACCAAGCTACATGGAAATCATGATTGCAATCATATTTTTTCATGTATTTATCATTTTTCGTGTAGCACTATCCATAAAATGTATGAAACATGGGTACTCCTTGGATGAGCAATTAAATTTTGCATCCAATGTGTACTCCCACTCAAAATTTGAGTAAAAACTTTGGGAGATAAGTTGAAAATACAATTTGAAAAAGTAGTTTTATTATTTTATTATTTTTTAATCTTTTTACATTTTAACCCCAAAAATGGTGAATCATCCCCCATGGTTGACATTATCATGTTGAATCCTATTAGTTGTTATAAATTTTATTTTGGTTGTACATTTTTCTTAAGAGGCCCATTTTAGACCTCAAAAGTTATCTAATGAATACCCTGTTATTCCATGCATTCATAGAAATCATTAAGGTGTTGGTTTGGCCTTTTATCTCTGTTTCCATTGAATCTACGCAAATAACTATTCCATTCATTAAATGAAGAGACATGACTGGGATAAACATCAATAGAAGAAAAATCCAATGGAGAAAATTTGTTGGCCAAGAAAGTAGGAAGGGTCATTTTGAAAACCTCTCTAGGTGGGTGATCTCAAGTTCAAATGCAGGGGAAGTTTTTTGTTGTTCAGCGTTAAAGCAAGTATGAGGCCTCTTGAAATTCAGGATGGTCAAATAAATATATAGATAGTGGAGTCCCCAAGGTGAGTGATCTTCAACCCACACTTCCCTTGCTTACTCGACAGAGGGAATGTAAAAAAAATTTGGTACACAGGGAAACATATTCTGATCCAATCCCCAAAAATGGAGCCAAAAAGATGTTGTAGCTTTTTTAGCACCTGTAGCATAAGTGCTTCAGGATATATATAACCCTCCTAAAGACAATGTCTAGGTTGAAAGAAGACTAGTGCCTAGGTCATATTATAGAAAGGAGTGCTTTTGAATATTATTAGTAGGGCTTTCTGTTTCACTCCAATTGTCACATAGTTTGAAAAATATAATAAAGGGGGCTTGGTTCAATAATCCTTCATTAAGGTGAACTCAAGCAAATAAATGGATCTAAATACTTAGGGGGTGAGTCGGGCTAATCTCAAAGAGAAATGTCTGGTTATGGTGGCCAACACACAACAATAGGTAGCTCTAATATTGGCATTGTAGCAAAATGAAGAGTAGGAAAGAAAGGAAGGAATTCAATGCATAGGGCTGGATACAATAAAAAATCCTAAGAAACAATGTTCCGACAGAAGTATGGAAGACTTAAGAGATGGATTGGATAAAAATGTGGAGTGTTAATTAAGGTCCTGATATATACACATCATGAATTCATTTTTCACTAATTAACATAAGTAAATCTGTGCTCATATGCGTATTGTAGGATATGTAATAACACACGTAAATATGTAAATACCACAGGTACAATTACTACTTAGCAACAAATAAACAACCATGAATCAGAGTGAAACCAATAGAATAATTACACTATTTCAGAGGGAGAAAAGCATCCATGAAGTGATAAATAAAGGGGAAACATATTGCACCTTGCTCTGATTGGAATCACAAAAGAGTTTCTTTAATCCTTCAAAATGAGTCCAAATCACCAGTCCATTACATTTAGCATTTGTATCACTCGAGGACCTCATGAATAGGAAAATAGAACCAAAAGTGGAATCAAAAAAGCTGGACCTCTCGGGCACAGAATTCTGAAGCCTTTGTTAAGTGTTTCTTCCTTCATTTTATAAGGAGAGCAAGATATTTGTAAAACAATTACAAAATATCTTAGCCTAATCTCGAGCTATCTAATAGACTAGTTGTCTTGGCATGCGAAGGCATTCTCCCCAAATTATTGTGATTGGATTTGATTATGTTCTTTAAAATATGAAAATTACAGGAAAATAGAAATAAGGGAAAATTGAATTATTATGGAGGAAAATGTCTTCCTGCTACCTTATGATGGCCTCTAATCAGGCCATGTTTCTGTGTTGATGTGCCTCCCTTACAGCGTGACTGCTTCCTGTCACTTTCACCTTAACCACTTGGAATCCCACCTTTTAGAGCTAGGATCAATCAGTTTCAATGGCCTTAGTGGTATCATGGAATCACAATTGTCGACTCATCCATCACATAACTCCCTGCGTTTCACTATCAGAGTGCTATACTCCCAGTAATATAGTCATACTATTATATCAGAGTTTTTGCTTCATCCAGACTTTTATTCTAAAACACATTACAAAACAATGATTAATGTTGGTCATAGGACCCTTTTGTTTAGCCCCTTTCTACTTTCTTCATCATATGACAGCGGCTTTGACCAGATGGTTGCCTTAAGGCACTAGACCCTTTTGTTCATATCTGGGCCCTATTCTTCCTTTGTGAAATGCTTTGCGACCCTTTCCTTTAAGTTCCTCTAGCGACCATTCTCTTAGCCAAATATCAGAACCCTTTTAATCAGTGGTTTCCAGTTGGGTATTTAACTACGGGGTTGCGACAATGCTCAATCTCGGATCATCGATAGCTTTCTTTGATTTGCCTCAACCTCGTGCCCTTGCTTCTTTGACTCTTTATGTGACTATGTGTCAGCCCTTATATCAGAACCTGCTTATCAGTGTTTTCAAAGTGTGCACTGCTTTAAAGTGCCCACATCCATCAACCTCTAATTTCCAATCTTCGATGGGACACCATCCTTGCCATGTGGAACTTCCCAAGTGGTGACGAGTGTCACTCGGATATACCCCCATAGTCCCCTTAAAATGCCAAAATAGACTGCCACATGTCCCTCTATATTGCCACGTCATGTTGATGACATTTTCCATGTGTCCTTATTGGATCCAATCCTATTTCACCACACGTCACTTATCAGGACTAACCATATGTTGCCACATGCTTGCCGGAGAAGAGAGAAAATGGCTCATCTGCCCTTGGTTTTGCAATGAAATCCTTTATAAACTCATTTTTGAGTTCCTTCGTAGTTTTACACTATATCAAAACTTCATGTGTTTCATAACCTTTAAAGGTTGTCACGTCCATAAGTTTTGATTGTCAATGTTGTGATATTGCATGATGCTAGACCTTCGATCTTCGATCTCTAATGTTTCTTGATATTTGATCACTGATATGCCATCGTCAATATTCCAAGACCCCCGATTAGCCAATATCCAATATTAGACCTTAGATTAGTCGATCTCTGATATCAGACCTTTGATATTCCTCCTGTACTTGAAATTTAGAAGACCATAACTTCTTATCCATAAGTCCATTTTTGGACTTCTATATACCATGGGAAAGATTGTTCAGAGAAATTTGCAATGGAGAGGGTCTGATCTAGACTTTGATCCTTTCTGTGGCTTGGAATATGTCTTCAAACTTCTTTTCCCTTTTTCACTTTGGACAACTAAAAACACATTTTGTAGCAGTTGACAACATTGGCTCGAATTGGGGAAAATGCCTTGCTAGCAAGGTGCTGAGAACCTGCAGACTAGTAGCCTTCACCATTTGGCATGGAGTCAAAAATATAATGAACTTATAAAACCATAAAATATCCATGGAACTTTATTTGTAGGGAGTCTTTTCCTCATGAAACTAAAATGCAAAAATTTAAATTCTAACAACTAGAAATTAAATGCTAATCTAGTGAGCTTATTTATACACAACTCTTATTTATGAACAAGAATCAGTTCAACCAAGTGAAGTCAAACTTTCAATGACATCATATCAACATTAGGGTGCTGGACCATTGCTATTTTTATCTAGAAATTCAAGAATTAAAGCAGGCATGTACCACATACAATCTTTGGACAAAAATTTTGATATGTTCCCCCAACTTGGTAGTTGGCGATTCAACTTCCAATGCCATTGTTATCTAGAAATTCAACAATTAAAGTAGGCATGTACCACATACAACCTTTGGATAAAAAATTTTATATGTTCCCTCAACTTGGTAGTTGGTGATCAACTCTTTTAATATCCTCCATGAACCTTCTAATTGGATTGTGTTCTTGAAAGTTAGTGCCTAAATAGGTATGCACCGCATAAGAACTTCAGACCAAAGGTTTTATACATTACTTGGAATTGATATATATTGTTGCATGCCAAAGAAAGATACCATATAATCAACTACGAGATAATGGAGTTGATGAGAAAAAATTATAGTTGCCTGTCTTTCTTGAACAATTTCCAGGGAGGGATCTTTCTGCAACAGGTAGCCAAAGACTTTGCTTGGCTCTTTAGTTTTGCGCTCTTCTTGAAAAATTTGTCGCTAGAAGCCTTCTCACCACTTGCTAGTAAGAAACTCCCCTTGAACATATGTAACAATCTTATCCTCCTCTGAATCATATGCATCATAGATCGTGGGAGAGTCTTGAACTTTTCCTTTAGGTGAAGGATGTGAATCATAAACTGGAGCCTCTTTGTCAACCTCCTGGTGGGACTTCTCTTCTTGTGCAACTTCCCATAACTGAGACTGTTGTGATTCTACATCACTTGAGTCTCCATCAGAGTCATATACATCATAATAAGGAGAATAATCAAATTTGGAAGAATAAGACCTTTGAGGGTTTCTTTTCATCTCAATGATGTCTCTTTCTTATCTTTCTTGATCACTAGGTGATTCTTCTTGATGCCAATATATGTATTCATGGACAAAAGCCCCACAAACGTCTTCAGGAGGATCATTAACCTTAGAAATATTTTCAACATTAAAACATGCACAACAATCTTCAAACAAACCATCCGGTGGATGTAATATTTTGCAATACTGATGGATTTTTATGTGAAAACTCTTTAAGGAAGATATGTTACCACGAGGAATTTTTCTGTACCAAACTCTAGAATCTTCTTCTAAAGAGTAAATGAACAATTTCATTTGCACATCTTCAAAAAAATACCCTGTTGTTCCATGCATTCATGAAAATCCTTAAGGTGTTGGTCAGGCCTTCTATCTGTGTTTCCACTAAATCTAGGCAAATAGGTATTTCATTCATGAAATGAGGGACATGATTGGGATGACCAAAAATAGAAGAAAAATCTAGTGGCACAAATTTGCTAGCCAAGAATGCAGGAAAGGCCATTTTGAAAAACTTTCTGGGTGAGTGATATCAAGTTCAAATGCAGGGGAAGTTTTCTTTTGCTCAGCATTAGAGCGAGTATGAGTCCCCTTGAAAGCAAGGATGGTCAAATAAATATATAAAATATGGAGTCACCATGGTGTTTATAATAATATTCAATAGTGGAGTTGCTAGGGTGAGAGATATTTAGCCCACACTTCCTTTGCTCACCCAAGAGAGGGAATGTAAAAATTATGTGGTACCGAGGGAAAAACATTATGTTCTGGTCCCCTACAACGGCACCAAAAATATGTTGTAGATTTTTTAATCACCTGTAACACTAGTGCTTCAGGATATATAAAAGCCTCCTAGAGACAATCTCCGAGTTGAAAGAAGACTAGTGCCTAGGCCATATTATAGAGAGGATTGGCTTTGAATATTATCAATAGGGCTCTCTGGTGCACACCAATTGTCAGATATCTTGAAAACGATAATAAAGGGGGCTTGGTTCAATAGTACTTCATCAAGGTGAACACAATAAAATACATGGATCTAAATACTCAGGGGGTAAATCATGCTAATATCAAAGAGAAACGTCTGGTTCTGGTGGCGGAAAGACAACAATAGGCAGCTTCAATATTGGCGTTGTATAAAAATTAAGAGGAAGAAATAAAGGAAGGAATTTGATGCATATGGCTGGATACAATACAGAAACCTAAGAAACAATGTTCTGGAAGATGTATGGAACACTAAAGAGATGGAATGGTAGAAACAATGTTGCGCTAATTAAGGTCCTAAGATCTATACGTTATAAATACATTTGCTACTAATTAGCATCAGTAAATATGTTCTCATACAGGTACTGTAGGCTATCAAATAACACAAGTAAATATGTAATTACCATAGGTACTATTATTACCTAGTAGCAAATATACAACCATGAATCAGAGTGAAACCGACAACTTCATTACACTATTTTAGAGAGAAAAACATACTGCACATTGCTCTAATTGGAATCACCAAAGAGTTTCATTAATCCTTCAAAATGACTCCAAATCACTATTCCATTATATTTTTCCTTTATATCACTCAAGGACCTCATGAATAGGCAAATAAAACCAAAAGTGGAATCACAAAATTTGGACCTATCGGGTGCAGAATTATGGAACCTCTATTAAGTGTTTCTTCCTTCCATTTATAAGGAGAGGGAGAGCTTTACAAAATGGTTACAAAATATCTTATCCTGAGCTCCAGCTTTCTGTGAAACTAGTTGTCTTGGCATACGAAGGCCTACTACCCAAATTATTGCGATTGGATTTGATTTCATTCTTTAAAATACCAAAATAACAGGGAAATAGAAATAAGGGAAAACTGAATGGTTATGGAGGAAAATATCTTCCTGCCACCCTGTGATGGCCTCTGATTAGGCCACGTTTCTGCTTTGATGTGCCTCCCTTGCAGCTTAGATGGTTCCTGTCACTTTCACCTTAAGCACTTGAATTCCCACCTTTTAGAGCTGGGATCAATCAATTGCGACAACCTTAGTGGTATCATGGAATCACATCTTCCAACTCGCCCATCACATAACTCCCTACCTTTCACTATGGTAGTGTGATATTCCCAGTAATATAGCATATTGTTATAACATATTTTTTCTTCATCGAGACTTTTACTGTAAAAGATATTACAAGAAAATGATTAACGATGGTCCTAAGCCCCTTTTGTTTAGTCCCTTACTAGCTTCTTCATCATATGATCGAGGGCTATGGCCAGATGCTTAGCCTTAAGGAACTAGGGAATTTTGTTCCTACCTGGGGGCTATTCTTCCTTTGCCAAATGCTTTGCACCCCTTTCCTTTAAGTTCCTCTAGCGTCCATCCACTTAGCCAAATATCAAAACCCTTCTAATTAGTGGTTTCCAATTAGGGATCTAACTATGGAGTTGTAACAATTCTCATTCTCCAATCGCTGATAACTCTCTGTGATTTGCCTCATCCTCGTGCCCTTGTTTTTTTTACTCTTTATGCGAATGTGCATCGACCCTTTTATCGGAGCCCCCTTATCGGCATTTTCCAAGTGTGAAATTCTTTAAAGTGTTGACATCCATCAACCTCCAATTTGCGATCTCTGATGGAACATCGTCCTTGCCACGTGGCACTTCCTGAGTGGTGACACATGTTATCTAGATATACCCCCATAGGCCCCCTTAAAATGCAAAAATAGACTATCGTGTGCCTTTCTGTACCACCACATCATGATGACATCATCTGCCACGTGTCCTTATTGAAGGCAATCCTGTGCTACCACTCGTCACTTATCAAAACTAACTAGATGCTACCATATGTCCTATTGGAGGAGAGAGAAAAGGACCCATCCACCCTTAATTTTGCGATGAAATCCTTTGTAAACTCGTTTTTGAGTTCCCCATTTGTTTTATGCTATATCAAATTTCATGTGCTTCACAACCTTTAAAGGATGTCACGTTCATAATTTATGATTTCCAATGCTGTGATATTTCCTGATGTTGGATTGATGATTGTTGATATCCGATGTTACTTGATGTTTGATCATCCATATGCAATCTTTAATGCATTGGGACCTCTGATTATGTGATCGTCAATATCTGGATGTGCTTGAAGCTATGATTATCAATATTCCATGTCTTTGGAGCATGAGCACTAATATTCTATCCTACTCTGAATGTGGTAAACAATATGCGATCGTCGATTTGCCAAGACCTTCAATTAGCCAATCTTTGATATCATACCTCCAATATTCCTCCTTTCCTTGAAGCTTTAATCCTTGAACTTTAGAATACCATAACTTTTGATCCAAGAGTCCATTTTTGGACTTCTAAATACCGTTGGAAAGTTGTTCAGAGAATGTTCCAATGGAGATGGTCCAATTAAGACTTTGAGACTTTCTATAACTTAGAATAGGACTACAAAATTCTTCTCTCTTTTATGCTTTGGACAACTGAAAACACATTTTGCAGTAGGTGAAAACATAAGGATGTGTTCCGAGAGCCTAAAGGCTTACCACCTAAGGGAGAAGTGGAGCATGAGATCCAACGATTTCTAGATTCCCCATTACCAAATATTGGGATCTACAAGAAGTATGTTATAGAAGCAAGTGAGGTGAAGAAATAGTTGCAACAACTACTTGAGCACGATGTCATTTGACTGAGTACATCACCATGTGGGTCACCCATCACCATTTTTCCAAAGAAGGATTAGACTTGGAAAATGTGTTTAGATTTCAAGGAGTTGAATAAAATCACACTCAACAACAAATACCCCCTTCCCAGGATAACCAATCTGTTAGATCAGTTGCAGCAAGAAAAGTATTTCACCAATATGGACTTGAAGTCTAGATATCACCAAGTTCCTTTCCTTTAAGTTCCTCTAGAGACCATGCGCTTAACAAAATATCATAACCCTTCTAATAAGCAGTTTTAAATAGGGAATTTAATTATGGAGTTACTACAATTCTCATTCTCTAATCATCAATAGCTCTCTGTGCTTTTCCTCAGCCCCACACCCTTGGTTCTTTGACTTTTTATGCGACTATTAATTGGACCTTATATTGGATCACCCTTATCGAAATTTTCCGAGTGTGAACTACTTTAAAGTGTCAACATCCATCAACCTCCAATTTGTGATTTCCAATGGGACGTCATCCTTGCAACATAGCACTTCCTGAGTGGTGACAGATGTCACCTGGATATGCCCCCATAGGCCCCCTTAGATTTGAAAATATACTACCACGTGTCCTTCCATACCACCATGTCATGCTGAAGTCATATGCCATGTGTTCTTAACAGAGTCAGTCCTGTGTCACCACACATCACTTATTGGGACTAACTGGATGTTGCCATGAGTTCTATTGGAGGAGAGAGAAAAGGGCTCGTCTGCCCTTGATTTTGTGATGAAATCTTTTATAAACTCATTTCTAAGTTCCATGATGGTTGTACGCTATATCAAAAATTCATGTGTTTCACAGCCTTTAAACACTGTCATGTTCAGAAGCTTTGATTTCCAATGTTTCACTATTGTGTGATGTTGGACCTACGATTGCTGATCTATGATGTTGCTTGATGTGTGATCGTTGATATGTGATCACTGAGGTGTCGAGACCTCTAATTATGCAATCGCCGATATTCTAATATGCCTAAAGTAAAAATCATCAATATTCCATGTCACAGGAGTGAAATTACCGATATTATATGTTTCTCTTAGCGTGATCGTCGATGTTTCAGGAGCTTTAATTAACCAATCTCTGATATCAGACCTCCGATATTCCTCCTTTCCTTGAGGCTTTAATCCTTGAACTTTAGAAGACCATAAATTTTGATCCAGGAGTCCATTTTTCGACTTCTACATACCATTGGAAAGATTGTTCAGATAAATTTCAAGTGGAGAGGGTTTGATTCAGACTTTGAATCTTTCTATGGCTTGGAAGATGACTACAAAAGTATCTACTCTTTTTCACTTTGGACAATTGAAAACACGTTTTGCAGTGGGTGACAACACCTTGTATGCCTTTAACAACTCCTCCAATTGTTTTTTTTGTTTCTTAGTACACCCCTCCAGGGATGCCTTGGCTCTTATTTACTCCTCTTCAAGCTTAATTTCTCTTAAAAACAATAAAACATACCTCTTGCTAGAATTGATCAATTTCTTGGCCTGGTTGGAATTTACTAGTGAAATTTTCAACTTGTTGTTGCGTGCATTAATGACGAACAATTTTCCATCCTTGATGAGTTGTTACTGGTTAGATATCCTAATGAATATTGAATCATGCATGTACATGTATGGACTCCCAAACATGACTCTTCATACCTAAATGGGAACCACATCCATATATACTTCATCAATAAAATTAGCATTGATAGCAAATCTAATTTTTCACTGTTTTTTTTACCTTCAACTCTGCATCCTTATTTACCCATCCCATTGGATATTAGTTTGGATGACCACAAAATTCAAGCCCAAAATTCTTGTCCAGCTCTGCTGTAATGAGATTCTCTTAGAATATTGAGTCAAACAGAGCATTAATCTTTGTCTTCTTGACCTGTATCTTTATATGGAAGAGTTTGGTCATTTCTTTCTCTTTTTGTTGCTAAAGGATACTCAGATTCACCTCCTCCTGTACTGATGTACAGACAATATTCTCATCCACATCTAAATACAAGACTCGTCCACCGATTTGGGCTTGAAAACATCACTTTCTCATTCAAATGGTTGTGTAGGCCCCCCAAATACTTTAGGACTACATATGGGTTCTTTGGAGAGATAACCAACATTATAGTCATGTTTCTGAATTATGTGGTGTAATCGTGCACACTTTGGCCAGGCTTTTTCCTGAAGTAATGCCATAAGATCCGCTGGTCCTCCATTTGCCCAATGGGATAAAACTGTGACTTAATGAGCATTTTAAAGTCCTCCCACTTAGTCACTAGAGGTTCTCCCTCCAACCTAAGGGTTTTCATGTGGCTCTCCCACTAAGTCAGTGCATGGACCTCTAATTTTAGCCACGTGAAAGAGACCCTTTTCCCTTCCTTGATTTGATGGACGTTGAAACAAACTTTGAATTGCTATGACAAGTGATTCAACTTTAGAGCATCGATATCGCTATGGTACGACTTCATATTGACTTTTGCTTCCATTTTGAATAGGGATTGATTCACGACACTCGAACTGGGTTGATATTTTTTAGGTTGTTTATTTGGCTAGTTCTCTATGTCTTTCCAAACTCCTAATCCCCCTTCTCAGTTGTCCTCGACATTCGAACCCTCGTCTTCTCCAAATATCCCCAACTTATTACTCAGGGCCTCCATGAGGAGGTTGACATTATGGTTTATATCTGCAAATTTTTGTTTGAGTCGTGGAAACCTCACCTCTGTAGGATCAAGTAGTTTTTTTACATATTCATCTATCATGATTAGGGTTTTACAATTTTTGATACTGTCGACATAGATTCCTTGCAAATATCCACAAATGCCCAAAGAAACCTGCTCTAATACCAAATCATCTGTAAACTACCGTGGATATTCCACTAGACAGTTCATCACAATAGATATAAGACACAAGATATTCTCTTTGGGAAACCCTTTTGGGAGAAAACCCAGCTGGAAAGTGAGGCCATTTCGCTCTCTTTCTTTGTTTGGAAATATAGCTACAGTTATGAAGAAGCGATGCCTGTGGCCCATGGGCTACTATAGTGCACATATCCTCTTTGTGTGCTTTATCTCCTATCTCTCCTGGCTATCTTTGCTCAACTATTGAACATAATTCTCTTGAAAGAATGGAATGTCTCTTCCTCCTAGTGGCCTGGTTATAACACAGTCAGATTGTCTACTAGTGGTTAATTTTGACCACATCAACTATTAACTAGAGTTAGAAAATAGACTCTTCTAGAGTCTTTTACATCACATACATATGGCTAGACCCTTTTCAATTAATAATGGGGGTTGGCGTGACATCTTTCCGAACTATAGGTGTGAAAACAGGAAGGTTAGTGGCATAACCTTTTCATATAGAGTCTGATTGACATGCTTCTTGTGCATTGGAAAGAAATCGGTGTGTAGAATAAAATGAAAAGTTGCAGCGCTAAAGAGGAAAATTTTTGCCCTCCAAAAGTGTCGTTTGATGCCTCAAAATTCTCCCAAAAGGTTTTAGACCCCATTTTGCCAAACTAGGTCCCACCGGTAAAAATGGTCTCGTGAGTTGATTCCTCCACTTTTTCCACTCCAAATGCATTGACATGGATAACAAACAATATAATGATCCAATTCAGATCACGATGGTCATGTGAGTGAGGACTTTAGTCCCCTGAGTTTTTAGGTTCAATTCCTCCTGGGTGAAGAATTTAATCAATGTAATCATATGTAATATAATATCAACCTACAAAAAAAAAAATATCTAGCAGATAATTTGTTTATGATTTTCTTAGGATACAAAGGTTCCCATAGATGAGAACTTTACTAAGTAACCCCTAGTCCAAACAGAAGTCATACTACTAAATCCAGATTACAAAAGATTATAAAATCCTATATTCCTAGACTATCTTAACCATATATAATCGAAAACTAAAAAGTTAACAAGCATTTGCAATATTTAGATTTAGAAGAAGATATGGGAGCAGGGTCCCTAACACTCAATCATGGAGGTGCAACAATGTGAGAGTCACATTGTATGTGTCCCTTTTTATGGGCCAACATTGCATCCAACCTATCCAAGGTGAAGCAATGGATCCTCAAAATTCTCTTGATTTCCTCTTAACAAGAAAACACATTATACCTTTGAAAATATTATTATTTTTTTTGGAATAAGAATAGGTAATTTATTTATGTAACCTAAATTACTTCTTATAAAGAAATCACTTAACCAATTAATAAATTTATAATAACCATTAGTACTATTTTATTATTATCTTAATGTTATTTAATTAGGTAAATTACTATTCATTATAACTAATTTTACTAATTTCTAGAAATAGATTATTATATAATTAATTTTAATATTATAAAAGTAATAATAATAACATAAGTTCTTCAAAAGAAATCATTCAAACTATAAATTAATTTTTAATAACCATTAATATTAATTTATTAATAACCTAATGTTATCCAATTAAATGAATCACGTAAGTTTCTAGTCAACACACCTAATTTCACTAATTTCTAGAAACAAAATAATAATAATGTTAAATTTATTAATATAAGTTGGGCCAGGTCTTAGGGTCAAAATTAGCCGTTATATAGCCGTTGGAGTCTCTGCTCAGTCTATTTAAATTGCTAGGCCAGATCTGGGTCTTCAACTTGTCCTGATGATGAACCACACTAGGTGGTTCGAAACGCGTCGACAAAGTTCATTTTTATGTGATTCACACCGAAGCTATTCTTATAACCTTTCAACCTATTTAATATTCAAGAAAAATCCCAACAAAGTCTTCATATATCAGTGTAAAGCTACAAAGTTCAAGTGTTGCTTCTTCCTTCCCCTGGTCTGACCAGGTTTTGATACACAAGTAGATTTCTCATCCGTGATTTTAGAGTCAGAGTGGGCTTACCTTTCCTCTCGAGATTGAATTCCCAACTTATGAATTTCTCTCCTTGTCTTTAGAGGATCAACATTAGAATAGGTAGCAATAAAATCATGAGAAAAAAACTTAACTCTCCATTGACATTGCATGCTACTTCCCTCACTCTTCTTGCAACACATGAGTTGCCTAGGTGGCATGGTTGGAAAAAGAGGGTCACACATGTAACAACTTCTATAACAACCATAACCTACAAAGGGACAAGAGAAAGACCTAACAATGACATTGTTTGGGCTTTGGCACCACCCAACGTAATTGTCACATAAAATCATCAGCCAAACCATGCCAATGGAAAGACACCTCGATTCAATCTCCACTAAAATGCTTGCCCTAGTGGAAAAGCCAACAAAGCCTAGAATAATTACCAAATACAGAGACAGGTTTCCCCGAAGACAAGTTTTGAAAAATACATTTAGAACTAAATAATACTAGGAGGACAAAGAGACTCTTGGCCAATTAACAATTTTCTCCATGAGAGCTCCCTTGCCAAAACAAAAACCAATCCCAAACATACCAGAATAAATTCCTCTCAAGTCAAGCAATAATATATCCCACTTAAGACAGAGAGAAAATAAACTCATGCACTTCCCACACCCCACTAAGTCCTCATACTGGCTTACTGAAAAATAATACAATTCACCTAGGAACACAAATAAATTATTGTTATGTTATTTATTATTTTTTTTAATTATTTTTATGTAATATATAATTTTATATGTCATTTGTGTGTTTTTTTAATTATTGTATTAAAATATTTATTTTTTAATTTTTATTCTTTTATATATGTTTTGTTTTCGATTTTTTATATTTTATTACAATGATATTATTATGGATTTTTTAATTAAAAAATTTAGACATACAATTAATGGAAAAAGATGAAATTATAGGTTTTTAATTTTTCATGCGGCAAAAATAGAATCAAGGAGAGTATTTATGAATTTATTCCGATCAACCTATATGGTCATGGCCTCTAAACCTACATTTGGGTCTCTAACACTTTCTCCCTTTTGAAAAAGGAGTATTCTAGGTCCCTATAATACTAGTGCATTCCCTAATTGTTATTGTCAATGTAGCCCCCTTATTGTTATTTTTGTGCCCATGTAGTCCCCATATTATTGTTATTGTACCCCATAGAAGCCCACTATTGTTATTGTTGTTCCCTTACATTATTATTGTTATGTCTACTCTGATTATATTTTGACCCCTTAGACTCCTATATATAGAAGGGAGGTTTTTTCATTTGAACCATCCAATAATTGTTCATTCTCGTAATGTAAAGGAAGACTCCCCCCAAGAGGATAATTTTTAAGTCATTGTTCTATCTATTTGTGAGCTGGTTGCATAATATTTGGTATTAGAGCTTTAGATTCCAGGGTTTCGCATCTTCAAACAGATCATCTTGGAATTTTCGCTATCAACTTTTTTCTACAAGGCTTCAGAAGATAGAATTTTTATCACTTGGTGCAGGCATCTCATAGAAATTCTTGTAAACATTTTAGATCTTAGTTTAATTAATATCTTAGTTTAATTAAGGCTTATGTGATCCATATCAAGTTTATGAGAAATTTTTCGGTGTAAATCACATGATATTTCATTTATCGACACGTTTCGAACCAACCAGTGTGGTTCATCATCAGGACGAGTTGAAGAAAGAGATCTAGCTTAGCATATTAAATAGTTAGAGTAGAGCATCCAACAACTATATTTCTTGACCAGGTAGTGGCTATATTGTCTAATGACTAAATTTGACCAGGAAATGGCTAGATGGATTGGATTAGGGGAAAAACCTATATTTAAATAAATAAGTTAATTCAATTAGTTATATTATATAATTAAAAGAAAAGTAAGGGGACTATTTTATAAATTTATAGTTATAAATACATATTAAAATAAATTAATAGTTAATTATAGAAGTTATTACCTATATGAATATTAGTTAGTTATAAAAGTTGTTAAAAATAACTATATTAGAGTAGTATAGTTGGTTATATTCTTATTAAGGTACGAGTTAAAGGGACTATTAAATAAATAAATAAATAAACAATTATTTAAATGTTATTAAATATGTAAGTATTAGAGTAACTTAAGGGTCAGAAAAAATATCTTAATATTTAAAAATTAATTAATATTTTATTTAAGGGTTAAAAAAATAGCATCTTATCATAGATTAATTTCAAGATTGTTAATTAAAATTATTAGAATAAACCTAATAGCATAAATTAAGTGCTACTAAAATACTTCAAATCTTATCAACCACACCTTAAAGAATAAAGGTTATAGGATACAAGAAACAAGGGGAATATACTTAAAAGACAACAAGATCAAGCTAAACCTAGGGAGGGGAAGAAAGGAAGAAAATGCCTAGGAGGAAGAGGGCTCGGACCCAACAACTACTGATCTTCCATCCATCCTCTTTATTGAGATTGATTTGCCTAGTTTCAATCTCAAGGGCCTCCCTAAATTTCTGGTGATGGAAATGTGAAACTTTAGCAATAACACTAGCCTCCTCGATACAGAGATGATGATTGGTTTTCTCCACATGATCTTCTAAAGCAAAATACTTTGTTCTCCTATGGTTAAGGTCAGCTGCATGCTCGCTAATCCTTTGATTAATGGAGCGACCTATCTCACCAATATAAGGGGTCCGACAAGAACAAGGAATAATATAAACCCCTTTCATGTCCTTTGGGTTGATAGGATCCTTCATAGATTTGAGGGACTTATGAATGGTGTTAAGGGATCTAAAGGACGAGGGGACATTATGTTCCTAAGAATCATCGCAATTCTATCAGTGGTCCCTTGACCAAACAGAAGATGGACACCTGGAATCCGTTCCTTCGGTTCTTTTTTAGTTAACGAATTCTTGGCTGCTTTGAGGAAAGCCTTCTGTCCCAGGTATCTACCATAACCGTTTTCAACAAAGACATTAAGGAGATGGAATTTCTCCTCCTCTAAGCTCTTTTCATGAGAGATCCTTAAGGCACGAGTAGAAAGGGTGTTGAGAACCCCCAATTTTCGAGTCGGGAAATGGTGGGAACTAGCATGAAGATATTGCTCTATATGAGTTTTCTTATGAAACACTCGGTGGGATAGGGAAACATCACTATTCTTTGAAATAAGAATATCAAGGAAAGGGAGGCAACCACCGACTTCTTGTTCCTTGGTGAACTTAATTTTCGAGGATTGACTATTGAGATGTATTGACTATTGACTATTTAGATCTTGGTTCGATATATTTTCAGAGATATGCTCTTAGGAAGTTAGGGCTTTTGTGGGCTCCATAATTTTGTCTCAAACATGTTACCTAGGAAAAATCATCATAAATTTCGTTTCAGATATTGGATTTGAATTATGTGAAAAGTAGCTTAAATTGAATGAGCTGTATCTTTTTTTTAGCAATTTTAGGGTTGAACGTTGAAACAATGACATGTGGCATCCCGTACAACTTCGCTCTACTGAACTAGTCCATAATATGGTGATTGTGGGATATTTGGCATAACTCTTTCTTGAAGAATCCAATCTCAATATTAATTGTGGGGTTGGAAATAGGGATCATAGGGATACCACAAAAAGGAATTTCAGAACTTGGAGGTTTGAAATTACAGATTTATATTCATTTTAGGATCGAGCTCCTAAAAGGTAAGAAAAAGGTGTATATATATATTTTTAAATTGAATACCTTTTCTTTGAAAAATCAGTTTGAAGTGATTCAAAGGGCATAGTGAAGCATAGATATCATTGTTTGATTTAAATATGTCTCGAAGCAAGAAAATGGAAACAACTAGTAAGCAACCAAAAAGCTCTACTATAATGCACGAAGAAGAGGAAGAAATGCAACATGTTTTATCAAAATTATGAGACCAAGTGCAACAAATTTCACTCTCACAAAGAGTAAACAAAAATGAAATGGAACCTAATATGGATTATTTTAATAATAGTTTAAAATAACACATGGAAGGCTTGACAAAATTTCTACAACAAATACTTCCTAATGGCGAAAAGGTATTAGATGAAACCCATGATGATAACAAAAGAAATGTTAATCATGATTTCATAGACTCTAACATTGGATTCAAGACTAACCATATTCCAAAGATTGATATGAGGAAGTTTGATGGAAATGATCTAGTAACATGGATACTACAAATGGAGCAATATTTTGATCTTCATAAGGTGGAACACAGACAAAAGCTACGCATTGTAACTTTATATTTAGAACCCAATCATTTCGTATGGTATCGATGGATTTTTTCTCATAACCACTTATCACTTGGTTAATTTTTACGGAGGAAATGATAGAACATTATGAGGATACAAAGAGCAACATTTTCTTTAGTCAATTGATAAAAAAAAAAGGGTTTAATGGGAAAGCACATTGAGGACTTCCAAAATTGAATACAATGGTAAATGATATTCTATAAGAGCATAGGAATGATCTGTTCATAGGGACTTTAAAGGATAACATCCAACATGAGTTTCACCTTTGGGAACCTGATTCATTGGAGAAGACATTCAGGTTGATAATAAAATTGAAAGCAAATATATGGAAAAAAGGAAGCCTACTAGTCACAACTATAAATATTAAAGTGTTGTTGCCCCTAGCCTTCCACAACCTACAAGGTTTCCACCACAAAAATTGTAAGAAAAATGAGTAAAATGGCTTTGCTACAGTTGTGATAGAAAATACAGTAAAGGTCATAACTGTGTTGAGAAGAAATTATTTTACATAGGTTGTGAAGAGGAGGAAGAAAAGGAACAAGAAACTTAAAAACAAGAGGATATACACCAGGAACCAACCCTAGAGAAAGAATAAATGAACCTAACCATATATCGTAATGCATTGGCAGGAATTACCTCTCCTCAAACTCTCAAGATAGAAGGACATATCAAGAAGAAAAAGGTAATAGCGTTGATTGATTTAGTTAGTACCCATAATTTTATTCATTGTATTATAGCCAAGGAATTGAATTTCTCCCTATAACCAACACTAGACTGTCAAGTGATGTTTGCAAATGGTGGAGCTATAAATTTCTCAAGAAAGTTCAATAATGTCAAGCTAACTATGGCGGAATATGTATTGAATAGTTCAATTCTCTCCATTCCAGTGGGTGGTGTTGATGTTGTACTAGGATTCTAATATTTACAATATTTGGGTATGATAGCTTTTAAATTTTAAGAACTTTCCTTGAATTTTTTCAGAAGGAAAGGAAGTTGAATTAAGGGGTGTCGCAAGGAAACCAAGAAAATTAATCAGCTCTAATGGAATGGAAACACTTCTAATAAAATAAAAATGGGGCATAATTGCAAAATTATGTCACTAGAGGTTCAAATATCGAAATCATCTATTTCTCTAGATGTCCAAAAAGTTTCAGACAACCATTCCAAGGTATTTGAGACTCCCAAATGCCTCCCACCTATTCGTAATCATGATCATGCTATTCATTCGATTCCAGGAAGTGTTTCTCCAAAGATCAGGCCTTCTATATATCTGCTCAGTCAATTTAGTTTCCTAAATTTCTACGTAATTTATCAATCCGGGAATCCTAAACTGATGAAGTGTAGTGCACTATATATGCTAAATGACCCTTCTTACCTCACTATTTTTGAGTTTATGTTTTTTTGGGGGTTTTTCTCTTTTGATTCCTAATGTTCTGCAATGTAATCTACAAAATATTAATCTACTGCTACTAAGAATCTAGAGAAATGAAATGAGAGCTAAAAGTGCTTTAAGCTAGATTTGGAAGTAGAGTTTTAAACAAGAAAATCAAAACAGAGCTTCTCTTCTTTCTATTATGGTTATTTCCAAAACATGAACTGAAAAGGACTTAAAACTATTATCTACTCAATTACAAAACCAAAGCTTAAATGAGAAAATGAGATTGCAGCTATCTATGATAAACCAAAAATGAAATACTAGAAATAAGATTACCACTACTGTCTAATCCATTGCAGAATCAAAACTTATTGAAAAAATCAAGATGGAATTGCAGCTAAACTAAGTGAAAAACTATAATTGAAAATGAAGTTGCAACTATTCTATTATGAAAGCAAGGCTAAATGAAGTACTTTTGTCACTTTGCTACACAATTTAGGGAGAACTACCTCCTTGTGATAGCATTTTGAGAGATTTCATTCTTCATTATTCTAAGAAAAGCAAACATAAAAATGTAGAGAAAGACTCACTCATAAATGAAACATTTCACCACATAGTTTGAAGATTAACCATCAACTGAAAGGGCTTTTGGAAATATTCATTTATAACATGAGTTACTGAACTAATAAGAAAATGGCATTGAACAACTTAATTCAAAATCTAAGAAACTAATGAACAACAAATTAAATGAATCAATTTATGCTACTGACATCAACTTAAAGCTACTAGTAAGAAACTAGAAAGTAGTGAAAACCAAAGAACTATTTTGCCCTAAAATAAAACTATTGAGTTAGTGAAAAGATGACACAAGATGAATTATAAACAGAGTTAGAAAACGATTGTAAACATTATGGAAAAACATAATGAATTTACAATTAAACTATGAAAGAAAAAAAGAAATAAAATGTACCCTTGACCACACAGGGGCCCTCTGCAAAGGTCTCGGATTGTAAGCACTCAATTAATACACCAACAGTGCTTGAGGTATCCATTGAAAACAAAGTCTTTATATTAAAACAGAGAACTGAGTTCTTCAACCTACAAAGCGGAAATCTGTACTATTACATAAGAAAAAACTTGAACTTGTTCTACGTTCTACACGCTGGTATTTATAGAAAAATATACAACTATTTTGAAGAGAGAAATCAGCTACAACAAAATACATAGATAGGCCAGTATGTGGAATTGTTGTCCCTGGTTGCTTGGAAACATAAATCTATGGTAGTGGCTTGTTAGTTTTCATAGGTGGCATATGAATTTCGTGGCCTTAGGAGATTGCTTCGGATCCCATCACTATGAAATGTGTGCAAAACAAAGTCATGTTTTCCATAAGCTTTTATAGTTGACATCCCTTTGACCGAAGTCCTCCTCATCGATCTAGGCCAAATGGATAGGATATGATACATGCTTTGATGTTTTCCAAGCTACCCATGTGGTCCTTTTCCTCTCTTGACACTTGTAACCTAAAAAATCATGGAGATTCCTGCAAAACAGCCGATTAGTTGTGGAATGTGGCTGTATTCCGTAACTAAAAGACACAAATCTATTCAAATAGCAAACATAATAGTATAACTTGTAAATCACCAAAATATACTCCTTGAGGAAATGTGTAATGGTTTTTGATGATTAAGGATGCATTTTTCATGGAAAAGAAAAGAAAGAAGGATGAGAAAGTTGTGTAAGGGAAAGGCAGTTTTGGAACTCAACATACCCCCACTCTGAGACTATTTCATGTCCCCATGCAATCGAAATTCTGAACTCCCTCCTCCTACTACATTTTCTCTGAGACTTCAGCCAAAACATCCAACATCTTCTTGCTTTTCTTTGTTGCAACTACCATCCTAGGCTTCCTCATGAGAAATCTATACTTGAGGTTAATGAGAGCCCTATTTAGCTTCTTGCTTTTCATTTTTAGTTTTTTGTTCTTATTATGCCATTGACCCAAATAAATCATAGTGTTCTCATCGATAATCTTATCCAACTTGTTTTGTTCTTTTAAGGCTTCATTTTCCCTATGGATGTGCCTATTTAGAACTTCTAGCTCATAGATTTCCTGCTAAAGTGAGCTAGTCAAAGTCTCTTGTGATGTGGCTGTCTACTCAAGGTTGGATGAAGTCCCTTCATCCACTGATGTATTCTTTTGCTCTAGTGACTCAATGTAATTATCATAAATATGTTGTTGGATTGGATCAATTCCTTGAGAGGTTCTCTTGGGCTGCTTTCAAAGTTTTGTTGAGGAGAGTGTTGTGGGCTCTACTCATATGAGATATTGTCTTGGGTGTGAGTTGGAGTTTCTTGCCCCAAATCTATGAACTGAGTCTCTTTTGATTTTTCTTTCTTCACTTTGTGGTTGAGTCTAGAACTTCTCCTCAAACTTTGGGAGCCTATGATTTCTTCCTCTATAACCTGTCTTCTTTTCCCCTTCTCCTTCTCTTTCTTGAACTCATCCCTAATGTTGACTAAGCTCTCAAAAAGTAATTGTTCATCCTCTGATGAAGGTTCAGGAGTATTGTTATGTATTTCCTCAACTTTTTCTTTCATCTTTCTCCTCTATTTTGTCTGCTTTCATATCTCCGTTAATGTCTCAGAGATGGGCTCTTCTTCACTGTTTTTCTGTGTTGAAGTTTCAAGAGTATTTTGAATGGTGAGACTGGTTTTCCTTCTCCTACTTCTTTTCACAGAACTTTCCTTAGGAAATTCTGGTGCATCTTGGAAAAAGTTCTGATCAAAAAGTTCTCCCATGTGTCTCCTACACTCTTTAAGTGATATTCAACTAAAATTTTTACTAGACCAGGGTGATAAAGATTGGTTTCTATGGCTTCCATTTTCTTCTGAATAGTAGTGGCCATTCTCCTAAAACTATTCAAAAGGAAAAATGGGAGATTGAGGGTTCTGTTTTCAAGAAAATTCATTAACAGTGTTATGTGATATACATACATGGAACCAAATCTTCCCTCGCATGTAATAAAGTTTTTTAAAATTAATAACATGCTACTCCATTTACCCTTAAGTTCAGAGATGGGAATTCTTCTCCTAAAAACTAAAGTGTCCATACCTGGATTCTGGAGAATGAATTTCCAAGTTTCATCATGGAATTCTTTATTCTTGAACCAACTCTCTATTACTCTTGGTAGCTTGGTTTCTTCAAAAATAAAAGACTCGGTCGCTATAAACTTTATGTCACCAATCTCCACATCCATTCAATCAAATGATCTAGCAAATGATTTGGTGATTTCTTTATGGCGACCATCGAATTTCTCAATGAAACTTAACCAACTATATTTCTTCAACATTCCTTTCAACTGAGGATAACCTCCCATGTACTTCAGCCTAATGGGTTCATTTCTGATGATGAGACCCATCACATTTGTTCCCTACTATTCTTCAATATTCCCTTCACTGACTGCGTAAAGAAGACTGTGTATACGACACTAGAACAACTGGTATATGGCAGAAAAGATGGCTATGGATATGGGGATGAAATGATAGATACTATGAGCATGAAATAAAACGGTTGTACATACAGGTTACATGAATCCAGAGAAGTTGTATGCATGAAATACGTGAAAACAGAGTGACTGCTACACATAGAGAATACAAAAATAGAATGACTATGTGCTTAATGTAACAGAGTGTTTGTATACACAGGAAGGTTGTGGAAGTATAAGAGAGAAACTTGGTGTAATAAATGAACAATAGGTTTTTAAGAGTCATATTCAAATGGGTTATGTAATGAATCTAACCATTTAACAGGTGTACTGGAGAAGTACAGTTAAGTATGAGTTAAAAAAGGAGATTGCATCATTAGACCGTTAGGCATTAAAGTCGGAAGGTGTGGTGGAATCATCGCGGCAATCAAATCTCATAATGATAAATCAAGGAGTAGTCTGATTATACGATTTATACAACTTATGTTTTGTATTGCTATTTGAAATAAGTTCTTGTTCTTACCTCTAAAACCATACCTTCCGCTTGTTAATCTTTTGTTGTTTTCTTCTGAGGTGCTTAGATGTTTATATATCTTCAAAATTTGTTTTCTCCTCCATTACCTGCATATGAAATTTATTATGAATTGGCCTCTTTATTCTTGAACTAATGATCAAACTATTACTGCAGAGTCAGATTGGCTGTAGAATAGGATTAGCTATGAAATTGGAACAACTGTGGAATGTAAAACAAAGAATAAAATTTTACTTTATGAATGAATGAAATGGAGATGACTGTGTGGATGAAATATGACAAAATGGAAAATGAAAAATGGACATGGAATAAATGTTGGAGAAGAAAGATTTATTCATGGAATATGGTACTAGAGTGAAGTGAAACTTGCAGAAGTAAAACAGAAAAACAATGAATTTTTTAGAATGCATAATGAGTCACCATTTTTTTGGAAAATATAGGGTGTCAGATTCTTCTAATATTCACCCTATATTTTATGTATAAGCATGCCAATCAGTGATTGGTTTTCAACCTTATACGATTTTTTTTTTTTTTTTAGATATGATGAAAAAAACAAAGACTAATTTGGTGGAGAAGAAGGATTCTTCCTTACCAACTTCATTTCAAAATTATTTTAAAGATCTTGACAAACTCCTCCTTTGAGATTGGTTTTTTATAAATTTTCAACCTATGACCATTCACAAGGAGAGGAGTTTGATTCTCATCTATTGTTCTGATTCTTACTATTCCATTACTGAAAAAAGTTTCAATCTCATATGGCCCAAGCCAATGAGTTTGAAACATTCCTTGAAAATCCTTAAACTTTGAATCAAATAACAGTGCCCAATCTCCCTCTTGAAATCTTTTGTCCTTGATGTATTTTTCATGCCACTTAGCCCTCTATTGCTGAACTAGACTAGTTATTTGAACAACCTCCTGTCTAATTTCATCAAGTTCATTCAACTGCTCCAGTATATGATTTTGAGCTTCTGATAAATCCATCCCCAACTGGACTGCCATCTTGAAAGTTTTGACTTGGAACTCTATGGGAAACAGGACTTTCTTTCCATAAATAAGTTCATAGGGTGTATGTCCTATTAGGTTCCTCCATGTAGTTCTATAGGCCCACAAGGTTTCAGGAAGCCCTTCTGCCCAATCTCTTCTATGTAGATGCATAGTCTTGGTGAGGATTCCTTCAATCACTTTATTTGAGCTCCCTGATCTATCACGGTTTCTCTTGGAACACCAAAGAGAGTAAAAATATCCTCAAAAAGAAAAATAACTACAGATTTTTCGTTAGCAAAAAGTAATGCTTTGGCTTCTACCCATTTGGTGACATAATCAATGCATACCAATATATACTTTTTCTGCTCGGATGGAGGACTAATAGGTCCAATAAAGTCTAAAGCCCATTTTTCAAAGGGCTTGATAAGTACCTGAGGTTGTAATGGCATTTCATTTGACGGGTCAGGTTTCCCTACCCTTTGGCAGCTGTTTCACCTTCTAACATATTCTTTAGTATCTTTGAAGATGGATGGCCAATAATATCCTAACGAAAGGACTTTATAAGTTGTCCTCTTATTAGCAAAGTGTCCACCACATGGCTTGCCATGACATGCTTTGAGAATATCAGGAATTTCATCTTCCTGGACACACCTTCTGATCATAAGCTCTGACCCTATTTTATACAATTCATTAGTGATCCATGAATATCTTGCACTATCTTGAATAATCTTTCTTTTCTCTCTAGGAAATAAATGTGAAGGTAACTTCCCTATAGCCAAGTAGTTAGCAACATTTTCAAACCAAGGAGTTTGAGTAGTTACTGCAAATAGATATTCATCAAGAGACTTATCCTCAACTGGAGAGTCTTCTTTGGTATTTTGAATTGTGGACAAGAAATCAGCAACTATGTTTTGTTTTCCAGGTCTATCTAGCATAGTAATGTTGAATTCTTGCAAAATTAAAAGCCATATTGTAACTATGCCATTAGTAATAGGTTTATTCATCAAATATCTAATTTCAGAGTGATTTGTATGAACAAAAGTTTCATAGCTTGTTATATAGTGTCTGAACTTGTTAATTGCATGACAACAACTAAGAATTCTTTTTTAGTCAATAACTCAATGGGAGTCAAATTTTTACTTGTGTAGTAAATGGCATAAGTAATCAAATATTTTTGTACCAATACAACTCCTAGAGTTGTATCTGAAGCATATGTAGAAATATGGAAAGGAAGTTTCCAATTTGATCCTCCTAAGATAGGTGCTTCGGATATTTTTTCATTCAAGGTTTCAAATGCTAGTTGGCAATCAGGTTTCCACTTGAATTCACAATCTTTTGTAAGCCATATGAATAGTGGAGATGTACTTTGGTAAAGTTTTCTATAAACCTTCTATAATATCCTATAAATCATAGAAAACTTCTAACATCTTTTTGGCAATTTCGAATTGGTAACTTAGAGATGACTTCAACTTTTGATTTGTCCACATTAATCCCATCTCCTCAAATGTGATGTCCTAAAACAATACCTTTTGTAAACATCATAAAGTATTTTTCATGGCTTAGTGAATGGTTTGTTTCTTTACATCTTTAAGTACTTTTTCCAAATTTTCCAAAGCTTCTTCAAATGTGTTACCATAGACTATAAAATCAACCATATATACTTCTACACAATCATGTATTAGATCAGAAAAAATTCCTCGTATTGCTCTTTGGAATGTTGCTAGTGCATTACATAACCCAAAAGGAAGCACTCGGTAGGCAAAAGTTCCCCATGGAAAGTAAATGTGGTTTTATCTTGATCCTCAGGTCCTACCTAAATTTGATTATAACCACCAAAACCATCCAAGAATGAGAAATACTTTTTACTCGCTAATGTATCTAATAACTGATCTATAAAAGGCAAGGGAAAGTGATCTTTCAAGGTTGGTTTATTAAATTCTTGGTAATCAATGCACACCCTCCATTTACCATTCCTTTTGGCACAATTACCAAAGGAGAAACCCATTGGCTATCTGAGATTGGGTAAATGAAGTTTATATTGAGTAATTTTTGGATCTCTTCTTTCACAATCTCCCTAAGATTGGAATTCATTCTTCTTTGAAGTTGTTTGATTGGTCTATTATTTTCCTCAATATAGATATGATGGATGTAAGTCTTAGGATCAATACCTTTCATGTCAGTATACTCCCATGCAAATGTAGCAGAATGCTTTTGTAATATTTTGGTTAGCTTTTCTTGTTGTAGTTTCTCCAAATTTCCGTTTATGTTCAATGTCCTACCTGGAAAAATTTCAATTGTAGAGCTAATAAACTCTTCCATAGAATAGAGAGACATTTGCCTAGATGACAAGTATTAAATATTAGACTTTTCCTGGAATTGTGCATGGTCATATTCTGAAGATGTTTCAAAATTTTCCAATGTGTTCAAAATTTGACTATCTTCACTAATTTTTGGTATAGTAAAGATAGGCTGAATAAAATCTTCATCATCGTCCCATTTGTTATCATCTATTTCTATGATTGCTTTTGCTAGAGGATACAAAGTAAATTTGTTTTTTGAATTACCATCATAAATGCACATGTCACTAGATCTACAACTAATAAAAGAATCAGTTGTGGCCAGCCAAGGTCTTCCTAATATGAGTGGGTGTCCTCCTAGATTAGTCTTGGGAGTTAAAATCATGAAATCAATAGGAAATTCCCAAGAATCTAAGGAGAATGAAATGTCTTCTAGCACACCATCTGGTTTAATTACATATCTATCTACAAGTTGCAGTAAGGTAGGTGTGTAACGAAGGTTAGGAAGTTTAAGCCACTTCATAGTTTGTCTACTCATAATGTTATTGATGCCCCTAAGTCAATTAATGTGTTTCAAATTTCAATCCCATTTATATGTGTCCTGACAATTGGACTTCCTAGATCCACATATTTCTGCATGGCAATCTTTCCCATCATGATATCTCCTATCTTTCCTACTAGGTGAATTCTTTTTGTTTCTCTTGGTTTTCTTCTTGGTCTTTTGATGCTCAACTCCTTTATTGTCTTAGCTAGAATTGGAATTTCTCTAATGGCTTGTAACAAAGGAATTTTGATACAAAAATTCTTCAATGCATCTAGGAAATCATAATTGGGCAACTCGATCTGTTTTTCTACTCCTCTATCAATTTGTAATCTCCCAAGAAAAGGAGGTCTAGAAGTAGATGCCGGTTGCTCAATGATAGGAGTTGTGTTTATTGACTCATTTTGTTTTCCTTTTTCAATGGTTTGGTTTTGGAGGGATGTTCCCTCAAAACGTTTATTGACTTTTAGAGAATCATCCTTAGAAGCATCTTGTTCTTGAATGACTATAGAAGGTTTTTCCTTTTCTAATATCCTACCAGATCTAAGTTGAACATCATTAACATCTAGAGGAGCAATCATGTAAGTAGGAAATTGTTGTCCTTCTACCATGTAAGCATTCTGAGAGTTTTTATTATTGGGGTTTCACAATGGTTGGGCTGGTAGTTGATTTGATTTTTGTTGAAATGGAAGTAAGAGCTGAGGATTTTGACTTTTTTGTGGAGGTTGTTGTGGAAATGGCAATGAAAGGTGAGGGCTTTGATTTGAAAGTTTTGGTTGCTGATTTTGCTGCTGATTTTGTGGGGGAGGATAGCTCTGATAAGATGGAGGATATTGATAATATTTAAAAAATCTCACATAAGGATTTTGTACCCATTGTGCCCATGGTTGAGATTGATATTGAGTTTGAGGTTAAGGCCAAGGTTGCTTCCAAGATTTTTACTTTGGTGGGGGTTGAAGATACATTGGATTGTTGAATCCTTGATTTTTTTGCCCCTACCAAGGTCTTCTTGCAACAAAAGAAAGAGATTCTATAGGATTTGGGACTGTTTCCTCTTGAAAGATAGCCTTAAGACCTAGGATTGAAGGACAATCCTTGGTCTCATGAATTTCTGAACAAATCATACAACTTTCTACAATTTTTGCATCTAAAGGGCATTCGCTTAGAGCATGTTTCTTTCTACATTTTGGAAAAAAGATGGCTAAAGCATCAGCCTAAGCTTTCTAATTGTTTTGGATTTTGAGGGTGTCCAGCTACTCACGAAAGCTCCCTAAAATATCAGTTTTAAACTCATCAAGAATATTGCCAATTTCTACCCTACTTATAGACACAGTTGCAGATTTGTTTGCTCTAACAAGAGAATGATATCTTGGTCCTTTCCTAGTTGTAGATTTCCCTCTTGAGAGATGAACACATATTTTTTCTATGTCACTCAATGGAAGTTGAGAGATATCTCCCTTCCCCATCATGTTAAGGATATCTATCCATTCATCTCTAATGGCCTTTAACAAAAGAGCTTTCAAATTTTCTTTATCTAGATTGTTCATCTTAGCTCTTTTCAAATTATAGTTGAATCTCTCAAGAAAATCCTCTAAGTTTTCATCTTCCTTTTGTATCATTTTCAACACTTCATCCTTATGATTGGTAGGCATACAATAATCCAAATATCTATCCAAAAATTCTTGTTTCATGTTATTCCAAGTTCTGATGGATTGAGTGACTAACCCCATAAACCATTTCAAATCAGCCCCTTTTAGTGTTGAAGGAAAATTTTGAGTTTTTGAGAGTCTTCTAGATAGTCATAGGTTCTGCACAAGACTTCAAACTCAAACAAAAATGTTTCAGGGTTCTCACTTCTCAACCCATAAAAGTTTGGGAGGACAGATGGTGAGATGCTTTTCATTCTCGTATGTGTTTCCTCATCTACTCTAGGGAATCCAAATGAGTTCTATTTCCCTATTTCCTTTGCCTCCTCCATTATTACCTCTACCTTCTCCATTGTTACCTCTACCTCCTCCATTGTTTCCTCTACCTCTCCCTCTACCCCCTCCTCCAAATAGTGAGAATTCTCCATCTTGTTCTTTTTATGCCATTATAGTTTCTTCAGAGTCCTCTAGTTCTTCGATTAATGGATTATGGGAGAGAGTTTCTACTTCTTATTCTTCACTAGGTATTCCTACTTCCTCAACTACAATAGGCTCCCTTGTAGAGGTGAAAAATGTCTTCTCTCCTAGGTCTGTTTTAGTAGATGAAGTGGGAGAATCTTCTAACTGAGTTGCTTCCCCTTGAATTTTAGGAATCCTATGACTGGGAGTGTGAGTTTGGGATGGAGGTGTGTCTTTTCTAACTCTTGGTGGAGTAGGTGGAGTTGTGGAAATCGAACTTCTGCCCCTAGCTATAAATCTACCCCTAGAGTCTCATTTTCTATGCATGTCATTGTTTTGCTTTGTTTTTGTTTTCTTTTTATGAATGTAAGAGATAAGGCTACCTAGTTACACTTCCCCGAAAACGACGCCAAAATGTTCAGTCAATTTAGTTTCCTAAATTGTTACATAAATTATCAATCCAGGTATTGTAAACTAATGAAGTGTAGTTCACTATATGTGCTAGATGACCCTTCTTACCTCATTATTTTTGAGTTGATATTTGTTTTGGGGATTTTCTCTTTTGATTCCTAATGTTCTGCAATGTAATCTACAAAATCTTAATCTACTGCTACTAAGAATCTAGAGAAATGAAATGAGAGCTAAAAGTGCTTTAATCCAGATTTGGAAGTATAGTTTTAAACAAGAAAATGAAAACAGAGCTTCTCTTCTTGCTATTATGGTTGTTTTCAAAGAATAAACTGAAAAGGACTTAAAGCTACTATTTGCTCAATTACAAAACCAAAGCTTAAATGAGAAAATGAGGTTGTAGTTATCTATGATAAACTAAAAGTGAAATACTGGAAATAAGATTACCACTACTGTCTAATCTATTGCAGAATCAAAACTTAATGAACAACTGAAGATGGAATTGCAGCTAAACTAAGTGAAAAAATATAATTGAAAATGAAGTTGCAACTATTATATTATGAAAGCAAGGCTAAATGAAGTATTTTTGTCACTTTGCTACACAATTTAGGGAGAAATACCTCCTTGTGATGGCGTTTTGAGAGATTTCATTCTTCATTATTCTAAGAAAAGTAAAAATAAAAATGTAGAGAAATACTCATTCATAAATGAAACAAATCACCACTTAGTCCAATGAAGATTAACCATTAACTAAAAGGGCTTTTGGAAATATTCATTTATAACATGAGTTACTGAACTAATAAGAAAATGGCATTGAACAGCCTAATTCAAAATCTAAGAAACTAATGAACAACAAATGAAATGAATCAATTTATGCTACTGACATCAACTTAATGCTATTTGTAAGAAACTAGAAAGCAGTGAAAAACAAAGAACTAATCTGCAATGAAATAAAACTACTCTGAGTTAGTGAAAAGATGACACAAGTTGCATTATAAAAAGATTTAGAAAATGATTATAAACATTATGGAAAAAAATAGTGAATTTACAATTGAACTATGAAAGAAAAAACACAAATATAATGTACCCTTGACCACGTAGGGGCCCTTTGCAAAGGTCTGAGAGTATAAGCACTCAATCAATACACCAACAACGCTTCAGGTATTCATTGAGAATAGAATCTTTATATTAAAATAGACAACTGAGTTCTTCAAACTACATAAGCAAAAGCTTGAACTTGTTCTACGTTCTACACGGTGGTATTTATAGAAAAATATAAAACAATTTTGAAGAGATATTCAGCTACAACAAAACACGTAGATAGGCCAGTATGCAGATTTCTTGTCCCTGGTTGCTTGGAAACATAAATCTATGGTAGTGGCTTGTTAGATTCCGTTTGCGCAAGTGGCATATGAAGTCTGTGGCCTCAGGAGACTTCTTCGGATCCCATCACTGAGAAACGTGTGCAAAACAGAGTCCTGATTGCCATAGGTTTCTATAGTTGACTTCCCTTTGACTGGAGTCCTCCTCATCGATCTAGGCCAAATGGATAGGATATGATCCATGCTCTGATGTTTTCCAAGCTACCCATGTGGTCCTTTTCCTCTCTTGACACCTATAACCTACAAAAGCGTGGAGATGGTTGCGGAACAACCGATTAGCTGCGAAATGTGGCTGTGTTCTGTAGCTAAAAGACAAAAACCTATTCAAATAGCAAACATAACAATATAACTTGTAAATCAATGAAATATACTCCTTGAGGCAATATGTAATGGTTTTTGATGACTAAGGATGCATTTTTCATGGAAAATCAGAGAAAGAAGGATGAGAAAGTTGCTTAAGGGAAAGGCAATTGTGGAACTCAACAATATCCTTATCCCTAAAAGAGTGAAATTGAATGTATGGTAGAAGAACTGGGGGCTGGTATAATTCAATCTAGTCAAATTTCTTTTTCTACTCCAGCAGTATTGGTGCACAAGAAGGATGGATCATGGTGCATGTGTATGGATTATAGGGAGCTCAACAAGATTACTATTAAAAATAAATTTCCCATTACTTTCGTTGATGAATTATTGGATGAATTACATGGAGATATTTACTTCATCAAGTTCGATCTTCATTCAGGATTTCACCAAATAAGAATGAAGACTGAAGACATTTGGAAAACAACATTTAGAACTCATGAGGGCCATTATGATTTTTTTCATGCCTTTTGGCCTTACGAATGCACCATCTACATTTCAAGGTTTAATGAATTCCATTTTCAAACCCTTCCTTAGAATTTTTTTTAGTATTTTTTGATGATATGCTAATCTACAACAAGTCTTGGAAGGATCATATTCAACATGTTGATAGAGTGCTCAAACTATTCAAGTAGAAACAATTATATACAAAAACCTTCAAATGTTTCCTTGGAGTACAGGAGGTGGAATATCTGGGTCATATTGGATCTCATGAGGGTGTTAAAGCATTTGCAAGGATTTCTTGGGTTGACAGGGTATTATCACAAGTTTGTTAGGAATTATGGGATAATAAAAATACTTCTAACAACATTATTGAATAACTATGCATTTTCTTAGACTCTAGAAGAAACTAAGGCCTTTTAACATATTAAAGAGGAAATGTGCCAAGAACCGGTCTTGGCTCTACCGGACTTCACAAAAAGCTTTATTGTGGAATGTGATGCCTCAAGCAATGGAATTGGTGTTATTTTAATGGAAGAGGGAACACCCATAACTTTGGAAAATCTTCAAATCAAAGGAAAGTATTTACACAAATCTATTTATGAGAAGGAAATGTTGGAAATACTACATGCACTAAAGAAATGGTGACCTTACCTAATGGGAAGACACTTCAAGGTAATAATGGATGAAGATAGTCTTAAATACTTTTTAGAACAAATATTATCTTAAGAAGAGAAAAAAAATGGGTAACAAAGGTGTTGGGTTATGACTTTGAAATCATCTACAAAAAGGGGAAGCAAAATGTTGTTGTAGATGCACTCCCAAGAAAGGATGAGGATGTGGAAGCATTACTTTGTTCCAATTTTCTATTATCCAACTAGATTAGATAACTGAAGCAATGGATGAATGGAAGAATGATGAATAAGAGTGAGCACTCATTCAAAAGTTGCAGCAAGATCCCAGCACATCTGATACATTTAGCTGGAAAAATGATTCATTATGGTATAAATAGTGCTTATGCCTTTGTAATAACTCCCAACTCAAACAAAAGATTATTCTGGAATTGCACACCTCTCACTTAGGAGGGCACTCTGGATATTTTAAAAATTACCACAGTGTTAAGAGGGAACTTTTTTTGGATGGCCTTAAATATAATAATCAAAAGCTTGTGGTAGTATGTTTGGTTTGCAAACAAAAGGAAGTTGAGATTATTGGCTTATATGGGCCTGACCTAGGCTTGAAAGAGTTATTTAGGCAAACAAATCTTATAGCTACCATCCCTTTCAGCAACATCCCATTGAGTGCGGACTAAGGTCTCACCCGAGGTAGTAGGGGAGGGTGCTGAACTAGGTTTCCGCACCCTTGTGATGCCTTGATGTGATATGGAGGGTTCGCACGTTGTTTTGTGGCTTCACGCCACTCTGATTCTACGTAGATCCGAAACAGGTAAATTCGTTAATACTTATTATGTAATGAGGTGTTATAGATCAAATCTACTTGCTACAGTCTTTAATCAAACATTTAATAGAGATAACCAATGTGTGCGCCCAGAAAAGATACAGATTTGCATAAACTCATAACATAAGCATAAACACACATATCACATAATAATATCAACCATAAATTAACCAAATCCATAGTATTTCAAATTCACATTGTATTTCAGAACCAACTTATCTTTATTCAATTCTTTCGCCAATACATCCAGATCTAGCCTGTACGCTCAGCTGCAGGGGTCCGCACACATAGTTGTGGACTCTACCAGGCCTCTACACACATAGCTGCAGAGCCTCTATCTACCCACCAACACCCTTGACTCGAACTTACAGACATCGAATATGCTGTCTTCACAGGCCCATAGCACTAAGATTCATTCAAACCCACAAAAAATTGTTTTCTACCCTTAGATCCTCGCTCTATTTATACATTCCCATGGTCTGCAGACCATGGGTAGGACGACTTACTTCCTATTATTCTATATTATTTATTGGGTGGACAATCGTTTGAATCAACCTATTACATTTCGCGCTCTGCATATTTTAGAGTTTTACAATATTTTCATCCTAACTAATAGGCTCTTAGCCCCAAAACTACTACACAGGACCTCCACTACCCAACAGTCCCCCAACAAAATCATCATGACTCATCTTGAGTCACTCATTGGTGTGGCGAGACGCACTGCCTTGGCTCCGCGGTTCACTTCCCTATGAGTGATGATCTTCATTCTGCTACTCTTTCTTTATCTCCTACAATGCTTCTTCCAACTCCTACTTCGTTGTTTCTACCAATTCTTGCAATCGATAATGCTCATTCTGCTCTGCTTAGTTAACACAAAACACCCCATCATACGATTTTAGCTCTAGTTGGGCAGCCACATACAGGACCTCCTCGTAGCAACGCAACCAATTTCTAATTTTGTATCTTCTCATCCCATTGTCTGTTGTAGTGTGAGTTGCAATTTTGCAATACCATTGCTACTGTCCACAAGATCCCAATCCTCAAGGTACATTAGAGATGACTTATTAACTACAATTCCACCATTGGTCTTCGTATTTACAACCTTTCCCTTATCTTTTATGGTTCGCTGACCAGCCCATGGTTAAGGCAGCGCATCCATACCAGTTCTACTTCATGTCTACAAATTTTCAGCACATCCCCTACCGTCGATGCTGAACTCTACACAGTGCCTACAGCTGTCAACATTGTATTCTTTAGAAATCCCTACATCTCCATCGGCCATATCGCAACCCTCAGGCTTACTCCTTGAGTGTAGATAATGAAGAGTTCCATAGCGGTGGGAAGGCACAATAGCATACGCTTCTCAGAAGCACAAATCCTTTGGTGGATGCCCCCCTGTGATTTATAAGTGTTTCAAAATTCAAATTCATTGGCTCTCGCCTTTTCTGGTGCCCTCATGTTAAGCCTACGGTAGATCGTTCCAAATTTGGCTCGTACCCCATCTCTTAATTGCCCACTGTCCACTCCCTTTTGCCGTAACTCAGACATCTTGTCATGAATAGTGACAGCAACAGTCACCTCTCTACTTGTCAACACAATAGCGCAACCCTTTCAACGCAACCGTGACCCTTGTGATAGACCAAATCTATGTGCACCCTGGTGGTTACGTAGCTTCCCCCCAAATTGCTTTAGCATCCTGCGCTCTCTTTCAACTGGCTGGAGAAGTGAGATTGTCCTTCAGTCGGTTAGTCAGGCGGTTGGACCACCCATGTAGAGCTTCAGGTAACTTCCATTTACTCTTCTCGGGAAGGGGTCTCCATTTAGCTTGGCAAGCTAGACCGTGCCTCCACATATAACTTCTTTGACTACATAGGGACCAACCCAATGCATTCAGAGCTTGCTAGGGAATTTCTCGAACACATTGTCATATAGTAATACTATATCATTTTCCTTGAAAGTGCGCACCTTGATATGGCGATCATGCCATGATTTCTCTCGCTGTTTCTGTACTTGTTGAGGGAATCCAGCCAAAAACCATTCCTCCTCAAGTTCCTCTAGTTGCGTGATACATTCCTCCAAAGCCCCGCAGTCTGCCATGCCTGTTATTGTCGCAATGCGCAAACTAGGTACAATGTATTCCATAGGAATGGTGACTTCCTTGCCATAGACTAAACAGAAAGGTGTCTGGCCCATCAATTTCTTGCAAGTGGTTTAGTATGCCCATAGCACAACATGGATGTGCAAGTCCCAATTGTTTCGTTGTGCATTACAAACCTTGGTCAACATAGTCTCCAAAATTTTGTTGAACGCTTCGACAGTCCCATTTTCTTGTGGATGGTATGGCATACTCTATTGTTGATATATCTGGAATTCCTCAGTGAGTGTGCTAATCATTGCATTCAGAAAGTGCATTCCTCGGTTTCTCATTAGAATTTTGGGACATCCAAACCGTGTCAACACGTTCTCGAACAAAAATTTCGTAGTTGTAGCAACTGTGCAGTCCTTAACCGACTGTGCTTCTACCCATCATGTCAAGTATTCTGTCGTGGTGATGATATAGCATGCGCTCGTCTTCCCTTGAGGTGTGATAGGTTCCAAAAAGTTGATTGTCCACTTCTTGAATGGTTGCAGCATCATCTGTGGCTTGAGCAGCATTTCATCCCTCCATAATGGTTCCTAGTCCATTGACATATGTCGCAGGCCTGACAGTACGCTTTCGAGTCATGATGTAGAGTTTCTCACCATAGTCCTGTGCAAAGAATATTTTGTATGGTGGCGTGACCTGCATAATGTCCTCCAGAAACCCCCCCATGTGCTTCAACTAGGATCTGTCCTCACTCGAATTCAGGTACATATCGGTGTAATATTTCTTCGTTGCCCATTTTGTAGAGGTGCCCTGCAATAACAGTAACGTTTACTGCGCGTATTACCAATTATTTATTTTGTTGAATGGAATATCCCTGCAGCACGGTTCCTGTGGTATTATATCATCAAAATGGCCATTTGTGATACACAATGCATACAACTGTGCATCCGATAGTCCTTCCTCTATGTTTGTGGGCTATTCACCATTCTCAATTCGGGACAAGTGATTTGGGCCTGCATTTAGACGTCCTAGCTTTACGACAACTTCGAAGTCATATTCTTGAAATAATAGCAACCACCTACAAATGCACCTCGCCAACACAGGCTTACTCACTAGGTATTTTAACACCGAGTGGTCAGTATACATCTTAAAATGTCCTCCGAGCAGATAGTGGCAGTATTTTTGGAGCACGTAGACCATTTCCAATCCCTCTCTCTCAGTAATGGAGTAATTCTTCTCATCTTTTGATAATCGTCGACTTGTGAATGCAATCAGGTGATCAATTCCTTCCACACCTTCTTGAGTGAGTAACACACCTAATACAATACACGACATGTTGAAATGCACGTGAAATTCGATGACCCATTTCAGAAAGACCAATATAGGGGTTCATGCCATATTCTCCTTAAGAGTTTATAGACTTTTGTTGCATTCCTCATTCCAGCAATAAGTAGTATCCTTCTTCAGCAACTATTCCATTGGTGTTGTGATCCATGCATAGCTTTTTATGAACTTCTGATAGTAACTAGTGTGTCCCTGTGTGATGCGTAGTGGTTTGACACTTCACGACACTTACATATTGAGTATGATAGTGATCTTTGTTGAATCCACCATCATAACTTGCTTACAAACCACATGGTCAAGAAAGTTCCCAAAGGGGATGAGGAAAGTACACTTCTTCAGGTTTAGCTCAATTTGGTGCCATCGGCAAGTATCCAGCATTAACCGTAAGCTCACAATATGTTTCTTAACTAGCTCGAATATGATCTAGTCATCAAGATATAACTCTAAGCACTTGTCTATAAATTCCTTGAAGGCAGCGACCATAATGCATGAGAATATCATCGGCGTGTTCTTTAGTCCAAAGGGCATCACCGTATACTGAAAATAGCCCCATTCAGTGGCGAAAGTTGTTTTACTCCTGTCCTCTGGTGCGATCTTGATCTAGTGGTACCCTAAGAAACTATCTGTGAAGGAGTAGACTTCCTGTCCACCCACATTTTCGAGTACATCATCTGTAAATGGTGTCGAGAATGAGTCATTAAAACATGAATCATTGAGCTTCATGAGATCCACATACTCCTACATAGCCATAGGACTTATCTAGTCTGACTCCTCTACTGGTTCAATTATTCCTGCTACATCTTGTCCAACTCTCCGTGAACCTTCGCTTTGTATTTTGGATTCAATCGGTAAGGTCGCTACTTAACTAGCTTTGCATCTAGCTTCAAGGTTATCTTCATCATTCCCAGGTCACTGAGGATCCCTTTTAACTCCGTGATTTTTTGTTGGGAATAAATCTTGATATTCTGGAAGCAACTTGATGACCTTTTCCACCATGGAATCATCCTAATAGTCCCCAAGCATTGCATACTTTGGTTGTACTTCTATTCCAATGTTTACTTATTTCATTTTCAGCAACGTGGTGATGTCTGGATCCTTGATTTCTAGTCCATGCACCTCGCAACTCCCCTATATTTCCAGAATATTAGGGTTGTCATCATCATCTTCTACTTTC
The DNA here is from genome assembly GCA_000404065.3 of Pinus taeda. Classification (NCBI taxonomy): domain Eukaryota; kingdom Viridiplantae; phylum Streptophyta; class Pinopsida; order Pinales; family Pinaceae; genus Pinus; species Pinus taeda. The sequence goes on from APFE031435812.1 coordinate 131,950, forward strand.
ACATTGTAACATTCTAGGGCCTAGCTCAGCTATTGCGACCAGTCTGGCTGCACAATTTCTTCTAGTTCTAGTGGTATTTTGAAAATAGTGGCCTTCACAACCTGCAACGCGTCGTCCACAGTATCCATCCATTAATCTTCAAAGAGGAATGTTGACAAGAATCCTTCACGCAAGATATTCCACTTGCCTGTGCCATGTTAGAGCTTTGTTTCAGTATACCAGTTCCTTGGAATGACATCTAGGGTATGATAAAATAAGAGTACCCACTCCGGTAGAGGCTTTTCTATATAAGCTTGGACCCATCTGGTAAGGTGCATGTGTGGATCATCACGCCCATCGTATTTCTCAGTTATTCATAGTTCTAGCCTCCCAAATCTTATCTGCATCATGCGCCATCAACTGTACCAATTTTCGAAGGTTCCTTCATGTGTGCCCCATTAGCGTGCAGGTGTCACATGTAATTCCCATCTCAACGCATCAAACCATTGGTGCTTTGGTGCCGCACTTTCAAGCTTGGTCAAGAATTCATCTACTGTTGTCAACCCATCATACATTAGCAGTTCGTGATCCTGAGCTCTAATGAAATACAATGATTTTGTCATCTTATTGCAGTGTAAAGTGGTTACTCTATTCAACTAGTTATGCGATTGCTTGTCTTCTTCATCTAAATCTCTGGTGAAAAACTTGTAAGGCCCCCACGATATTCTTCCTCCCTTCGTTGGCTTGACCCACTCCGGATTTTGTGCAGAAATTTTGTAGATACAATCTAATTCATCATCACTCCCTTTGTTGCACACGCGTTCAGTGTAACACGGCCCTTCAGCTGGATCTAGTGGAATGATTACGCGGAGCGATTTCTTCTCAAATATCATTTTCCGCTTCTTTAAAATAATAACCCCATTCATATCGGTGGCCCAGTATATCCCTAACAACGCAAGGTAAGGGCTACTTTCATCCACAATTTCTATTACTTCAAAGTCTGTCCGGGTGCTTGCACCTTCTATATCTAATATAATTCCTTGCAGTCTTCCCATGGGTAGGATCTTCCATTGTTTTTCCATTCGCAATTGAATAGGATACCATTATAGTGTGGGCTTGCCCATGCACTCCCAAGTCCATTTAGGTAGTACATTTTCATTTAAGCCCAAGTCTAGAATGATTTGATCCATCTCATAATCGCCAACCTGTGGCATTAATCGCATTTCCCACCCAATTCGTGATGCATGTTTTCCCAATTTTCATACCACGCGAGGTTCACTCGATGTTTCAAACTTATTTATTAGTTCTTTCAAGCCCTTAACCACCCTATTGTCGTGAAGTAATTTCATGCATATCTCTAAAAAGGTAGTCAGCATCGAGGGATCCCTTTCTGGCTCGGGTTGATCCCTACTACCTAGGGTAGAGACCTCCGCAAAGCTTTCCCTAGCTTCCAAACATGTCTCCTTGTGAACCCCTACATCTTCCTTGGTTAGTTTCCCCTTATTCTCTCCTGTGACCGTGCCACTTCTAAGTACCATGTTTACGTTGGTGTCTTCCTTGCAGGGTTCAGACCTCATCATCTAGATGTTCTGTGTCGTTGTAGGGTGTGGGGAAATCTATCAGCTCGTGATCGAATTGTTTACAGTAAGGGCATGATATTCTAATCAGATTGGTATAGTGCCGCACGTAGTGTCTGATGAGCCCCGAAATTGGGTAACTTATTGGGCTCATTTTCCCTAACTTTTATTCATCAATCCACCATTTTTCATAGTTTATGCATGTTTTTTGAGTATATTTATGTTAGTTGAATGAATGAGGATAGTCACTTGACCAAGAAGGCTAACATGTTGTTATTGTAGATTTTTGGACAAATTTTGGACCAAGGACAAGCAATTATGAGCCAGATGACAGCCAAGCATGAAGGAACAAGGGTGATGATTCAAAGGAAGGGTGTCTCCTACATTAAAAGGCCCTTCCTAAAAATCTCCACCCTTAGCTTGGAGTTTAGCAGGCCACCGAAAAGGATTCCCAAGGGTAGCCGAGCAGTCTTGTGTAAAGTGGCTGATCACTGGAAGTTTGAGCAGTCGAGCCCCTTGAGTTAAGGAGGGTTGTTGGAGACCCTCATAGTGCATAAATAGGAAGGATTCCAACCTTCATATGTTGCTCTTTGAACTGTTGTATTTTTCACTATAGTGTTGTTATTTTCTTAGCTCATTGTATAGCTGGTGTTGTATAACTTTCTTGTGACATGGTTATTTTTGAGTAATGGGAAACAACTTCATTTGGCATCAGTTCTGAGTTCTTCTTAGAAGCCTGTAGCTCTTGGGTTTGGGCCCAACCCAAGTGCCATGGCTTCCTTTGTGTACTGTTATTTGCCTTTTATGTCTTCGCAAAATAAATTTCTATTAGGTAGATTAGAATCTTGCTTGGTTACCTAGATCATAGTTGATGGTTAAAGGCTTTTTCATGTTTAGATTGATTTGATAGGTTATCAAGCACCTTGGATTTCACCTCTCCCTCAGTGGAATCATGAGCTACGACCAAGGTGACCTTGTTGCCACCAAAAACACTATCTTTGCTTCGTCATGCAATTACTAGTGTTAGATTCTCATCTGCGAAAGTTGATACCAATTTTAAGCACATGCCCAAGTTTATGATTGCTTAGTTTGCATAGCTATTTCACATAGTTTCGTTGCAAATAAACTTCTATTCATTTTCTTTGATGTTCTTTAGGACAGATTAGGTTAACGTAGCTAGGTCCTTGATTTTCCACGTCTTTGTTTGTTCACTTTGAGAATTAACTTACACAACACCTGGAATACTTCTTTATCTTCCTATACTCCATCAATCCCACCAACTCCATCCTCTACTTTGGATCCTTACCTTACATCTTCCATTCGCTCGCTTCGCCCTAATTTCCATATTTTTGTGCAACATTGCTCTATTCCTCCTTGAACAAATCCAACCATCCTCATCACTCCACAGCTCCATCCACCAAGTCCTAGAACTCATCACACCCTTTTCTCACCTCCATACCCACTCCTTCACCTTTCTTCCTCCATCAATCCTCCAAAATCCCCTTTCTGAACATCCTCTAGAAAATCACAGAACATCCTATAGAAATTCCACAACATCCTGTAGAACCCCTGCAGACTTCTTGTAGAAGCTCACGAAAGCAGTTTCATGATAGCCAAACTCTGTGAAACTCTCTGGAAGGGTGCTAGGGACATCTCAATCCCTCTTCAAATCTTCCTGACCTCCTACAATTATTTTCTCTCGCTAATCCACCTCTGCACAATCAAAAACAGTGAAAGCACATGCATGGTAAATCTGACAACATAGTCAAAAATACAAAAAGATGTTTTCTTCAGATAGAAGTAGCTGAGACACATGTATTTTACCTTCTTAGAAGTCAATGGCATCTCTTTCAATAGCTTGCATCCTCTTTCTTGCATCAGTAGGGCTAGCTGGTAAAATTAGGGTTTGTTAAGGTTTTCATTACCTTTCAGCTTTTCAGTTTCTTTCTGCAAGTAGATTTGCTTCCTTTGAGTTAGCTTCCATCCATCAGTTAAAAAGCTTCTTCTCAGAGCTCATAGAAGTTGGGTTAAGCCCATAGCAGACTTGTGCCAGCTGACCAAGTGACAGCTGCGGCAAGAGCTAGTACTTGTTCATACAACACTGTCGCTTCCAAGTTTGTTACGATCTACTAGGTTGATAAAAGTAAAGAAGGCAATCCCAAGAGTTGCAACATTATTGCTGCAATACTGGTGCCCACCAGTGTCCTAGTCCTCCACAGTTGTAATAGATTAGCTGCCTGCAACCCCTTCCTGGCCCCATTCCACCCCATCCTCGTCCATGTCCCTAGAATCCACTACGCGCTATCACCGCGGCTAGATCCTGACCTCGCACTTCAGTCTACATTTTGTATGCAGGTGATTGGTCTATCAATAATTGATAACTACAATAGTCTCTTTCCTCGTGGCGCACCGATCTGAAAAATTTGCAAAATAGTTGCTAGGGGGTCAGGTTAAATTTTGGCAATAGATGAAAGTTGTCCATGTTGTGCTTTCCTCCCACTTGACAAATTGTGCACCAGAGCGGGGGTGTCACGCTTGGCCCTACTTGTGCCTTTGGTCACAATGGTGTTGGTTCCCCCATTGCCACATAGTTCACAAAGACCAGACATTGATATTTATCATGACCCTCGCTTCTACACTTTATACACCACACTTCCTCTCGGGCTTCTAGTCAAGGTTCATGTTCTTCTTTTAACTTCTTCATGTCCAAACATAGGTTTTTTATATGCACATGGATTTGCTGAACTACCAACCCTGGATCTCGTATCGGAGTTTCGTGCAACCTCATCACCGTCTCTAATGATTCAGCCTCAGTTGAGATTTTTTGTTGTGACAAAGCCATCCTCAAATGTGGTGTCAATGATGCCACAAACCACGCGCAATGTTGTGCATCCGACAGTGTCATGTTCGCCTCATGGATTATACCTTTCAATATTTGATCTAGATCCCACGGGGTTTCACCAAGCATCATTACAATCTCCTTGAACCCTATGATCGATGGCATTATAGACTTTGTCCAACTAAATTCTTTCTTCAATTCAGCCTGGATCTCTGCTGTCCCCGCATTTAGTTGATCACTTGAGTAATCTATGTGCCACGTTAGCGCTCGATCCTGTAGCATGATAACTAAGGTAGCCTTTTTAATGTTATCATCCATAACTCTGTGTGCTTCCCATACCACCATTACCATGAACCAAAATTGTTTTGGATCTTCACTTCCTGCTCCTTTGGATACTGGTAACTGGATTGCGCTCGTCAATTTTAACCTCTGGTTTGCACGTCGGTGTACTCGTACCACTTCTGATCCCCTCAATCCTCAAATTCTTTCTTCGTATATTTCCAGCGTTCCGACACTAGACATCCCTTAGGCAGATCCCAATCCTGGCAATGGAACCATTCGTTGGCTTATATGGGCCTAACCCAGGTTCAGAAGAGTTATTTAACCAAACAAATCCCTCAGCTACTGGCCCTTTCGACAACAGCCCGTGGAGCGTGGATTGAGGTCTCACTCGAGGTAGCAGGGGAGGGTGCTGGAACTAGGTTTCCGCACCATTGGGATGCCTTGATGCTATCTGGATCAGTTCACGCACAGTTCTATGGCTTCGCGCCACTCTGCTTCCACGTAGATCCAGAACAGGGCAATTCCTTAATACTTATTATTTAATGAGGTGCTATAGATTAAATCTACGTGTTATTGTCTTTAATAAAACATTTAATAGAGATAACCAGTGTGTGCACCTAGAAAAGATATTGATTTGCATAAACTCATAACATAAGCATAAACGCACATATCACATAATAATATCAACCATAAATTAACCAAATCCACAATATTTTAGATTCACACTGCATTTCAGAACCAACTTATATTTATTCAATTCTTTTGCCAATACATCCAGATTTTCCCTGCACACTCAACTGCAGGGGTCTGCGCACACAACTGTGGACTCTACCAGGCCTCTTCGCACATAGCTTCAGAGCCTCTATCTACCCACCAACGCCCTTGAATCAAACTTATAGACATCGAATATATTGTCTTCACAGACCCATAACACTAATATTCATTCAAACCCACAAAAAAATGGCTTTCTACCCTTAGAGCCTCGCTCTATTTATACATTCCCATGGTCTGCAGACCATGGGCAAGCTGACTCACTTCCTATTATTCTATATTATTTATTGGGCAGACAACCCTTTGATTCGACCTATTACATTTTGCGCTCCACATAATTTAGAGTTTTACAATATTTTCATCCTAACTTATAGGCTCTCAACCCCAAAACTGTAACGCGGGACCTCCGCTACCCAATAGAGAAAATTAATACCTCGAGTCTGTTACAACCTTTATCCATTCAAATTCAATTTTGGGAGGAGGTTTCAATGGATTTTATCATAGGTTTACCCAAATTCGAAGGAAAGAGTGTCATCATGGTGGTAGTTGATAAACTTACCAAGTATGTACACTTTTTTACATGATCTCATTCATTTAAATCTAGTACAATTGCTATTGCATTTATGGAACAATTCATAAGCTACATGGAAACCCAAAGATTATTTTAAGCAACAGAGATCCCATTTTCAATGGAAATTTTTGTACATAATTGTTTTCTTATCTGGGTACTCAATTAGCTCATAGCTCATCTTATTATCCTCAATATGATGGGAAAAATAAGATAGTGAACAAATGTTTGGAAGGATATCTTCATTTCTTTGCATCTGATAAACAAACATAATTGGTCAAGTGGTTATCCTTGGCTGAATGGTGGTATAACACTTCCTTCCAGACTGCAGCGAAAATGAACCCATTTATGGTACTTTATGGATATCATCCACCATCCACCATATCATATTTAACAAAAAATTCTAAGGTTCAAGCAGTGCAAGATGACATCGAGCACTAACAACAAGTTATCCAACTCTTAAAGGATTACCTCACATTGGTGAAAAATGGAATGAAATAATGGGCATATCAACATTGTAGTGAAATAATTTTTGATGCAGGCGAATGGGAATTTATATGGCTACAACCATACAAAAAAATGTCCCTCGAGAAATCTAAGAATGATAATAAATTATCACCAAAGTATTATGGTCCTTACAAGGTGTTGCACAAGATTGGTACTATTCAATACAAATTAGAGCTTCACGCATCTTCCCAACTGCACCCTGTTTTCCATGTTTCTTTCTTAAAGAAGTTTATAAATGATAAGTTCACAGTTCAAACAATATTTCCAGAACTTAATGAGGAAGGAAAAATCATATTGGAACTTGAAGAAGTCACAAAAACAAGAACTCGAAATCTACGAAATTGATCAATTTTAGACTATCTCATCAAGTGGAAGAACTTACCCGCTGAAGATTCCATATTGAAGGATGACAAATTTATACAAAAGCATCTAGAACTACTCAAGCATCGAGGAAAACACTTTTTTGAAGGAGAAGGGCATGTTAGTTCCCTGTAATACTAGTGTATTCCCTCATTGTTATTGTTAGTGTATCCCCCTTATTGTTATTGTTGTGCCCATGTAATCCTGATATTGTTATTATTGTGCCCCATAGAAGCCACTATTATTATTGTTTTTCCCTTACATTATTATTCTTATGTCGAATTTGATTATATTTTGACCCCTTAGGCTCCTATATATAGAAAGGAGGATTTTTCATTTGAATCATCTAAGAATTGTTTATTTATGTAATGTAAAAGATGTTTCCCCCTTGAAGAGGATAATTTTTAAGTCGTTGACCTATCTATTTGTGAGCTGGTTGCATAATAGAGTAGTGCTTCATTTAAGGTTTGACAACTAATCTTTCGAAAACCATGAAAAACATTAAACTATAAATTCACATAAGGTGAGACAAAAAGGACCATTCTTTGTAGGTGAAGGACAAATAAAGTAATAGTGGAGAAAATATATATTTGTATTACATTAAGTTTCATCATTTACACTCAAATTATGATGTAATTGGCTTGTTACAAGATAATATTCAGTGCTAGGCATAGATGTAGTTATTCATTTGTGAAACAAGACAAGACATTTGTCAAGATTATATATTGTTTCAAAATAATTCATTATAATTTGAAGAAAGCTTTATAGAATTATATGCATCTATCATGCAAGATAATAAACGATATAATGTAAGTTTTTTAATATTATTAATGATTTATATATTATTATAAAATTACCATGATAATTTCAAAACATAATTATAACCAAAATGTTATATTTTATTTTTATAATATTTTGATATGACATTTTCATGGATATTAGCAAGGGTTTATCAAATAGAGGAAATTATCATGAATTTTAAGTATTTCCCTTCATATCAACAAGGCATAATAAGTAAGGAAAATTAAGATATATAATTTTAGATTCAAACCATGTGTGTAATGATAATTAGACAACAAAAATTAAAGAAAATGTATTTGATTAGAAAAGATAAATTTAAACATTTAACAACCATAAATGACAATGATGTTGATATTAGTGTTACTGAGGTTGCAACTCTTTCTAGAAATAATCTCTTTTAATTAATGAAAGGAATAAAGTAGTGATTAGCGTTGAATATCATAGAAAAATCCTATTGTCCTTAGGGTAGTAGGGGAATCATAAGACTAATGGCTGATCTAGATGATAGTGTTATTAAAACTACATATAAATACCCTTCAAGATCAATTAAGGATGAACAATTTTGATGACAATGGTCATACATTTAAATTAAATGTGAAAAAATGTATGAACCCATAGAAGACCAAGATAAATATCAAATTAGAGAGTCATAGGTCACTTTCTTATTCACAGCCTAAAAAATTTGATGAGGTAAATCCATATTTGCATGTGGTTGGCCACTTAGTTCTTGTTGACCTTATGGAAGTTCCTAGCAAGGATTTTCTAAATAACTATAAATATTATGTGATTGAATGAAACCATTATATAAATACTATAAGAGAATTGTTGCAAGGGGGTCTTAGTAACCCTCCTTTTAACATAATTGGATGCATCATTTATGTTACTTTAACATATACATAAAAAACAAATATTATTGGTATAGGACTATAACTTAGATTGTAAGTATAAGAAACCCATAGTATTCATTCAAAGGGTGAGATTTATCCATAATGAATGTCAAGAAATATGTGTTTAGGACATATCAAATATCGAAAAAGTTTTCAAAACTAATGTTGTATAGAAATAGGCTTCTTAATTGACCAGAGGAGTGGGTGGTGTCAGCACTTGAAATTTCACCTCGGGCTGAGAAAGGTAAACCTCAAGGCTACATCAAACCATTTAGCCTCGTAGTTAGCCCTATGGGGCAGGAGAAGGCTCTCTCTGGTCTATCTCGTAAAATCGCCAATAGATGAGATGACCAATAAGGTAACACTGATATTAGGCTAGTAAACTGATTAGAAAGATTGATTTTGAAGTTTTTAGGTTTTTGGTGGCAAATTGAGGGGATGGCAATTTTGGGTGCGGGGATTGGACACAGTTTCTGCAGGGGGTTCTTTGGGGCGAGGTAGGAGACAGTATTGATGCCTTTAACTGAAGTGGATGGTCAAGAATGACAGGTGAGGAGCTAAGGAGAGCAAACAATAACTTTGAATTCTCCTTAAACAGTAGAAAACATTGAAATTAAACAAACTTAAAAGCAGAGCATGGCAAGCATGAATTCTTACTTTAACACTTCATTTGTTTAATGTGCAGAAGTAAAGAAAGGAAATGAATCACATAACAAAGCTTACAGGAACATTGAGAAACACACCATCAACACATGAATCCACAAGAATCCCAAAGAGGACTGCAAAACCCTGATCTTCCTTAGCCAAAAATTGCAGAGATACAATGAAATAATACAATGATAGCTTCTCCCTCAAGAGTCCCACCATGAAAATGAGTATGAAAGTACATAATATAGATGATTTAACCTCTTTTCCTGCCTCCATGGGTCAAGCTCACTATCCTAGGAGCTTTTTCAACCACTTCTAAACTTAGCACTAACAACTAGGCAGTCAAAACAACTTGCCTCTATAAACTAGGAAACCAATCCATTCATTAAATGTTTGCTATTTCATGCATGAAACTTCTAGAATAGGTAAATAAGTGTCATGAAAAAATAAAAATACATTAATTACATCAAAGAGGGTGAAAAATCCCATCTCAAGTCAAAACTTGTCAAAGCTGGGCGAATTCCTGAGCTGTAAATGAATTTCCTGTGAAAACTGCCCAACATGTCGCGCCCCCCTTCTTGACATGTCTTCCACCTTTGGAGCCATGTTTGGGGCACTTGTAGGTGGCCAAATTGGGCAAACTTAGGCTTGTTGGAAAGGTCTGCGAGTCTACTTTCCAACCCAACTATAATTTCTGGATTTGGAGTTCATTTTCCCTGTCAAAACTCAATTCACCCAAGACAACTTTCTGCGTCTCAAAAATGTGGCAGAAAGTCATTTTTTGCATGTTTTTTGGCTTTCTGGAGGCCCAAAACTTCACAAAATCTCAAGTCCATCCATGTGCATATGTAACTTTGCAAGAAAAATCTGGATATGCTGAGTGTTTGTCAAATGGAGGTGCTGGGATGACATGTCTCACTGGGGGTGAGACGCGTTAATGAGCAAAAACTTGTAAATTGACAAAAAATACCAAAAATGACCCAAAATGCTCAAAATTTTTTGAAATTTGTGTTGTGGCTGAGCTATTTAGTGCTAGGCTCCTTCACGGAAGCCTCGGCCAAGATATGGAGGGGATCAGGCCCTTTTCTCCGTTTTAGTGCCTTTGCCAATCGCCTTTGAAGCACTTTCATCTTTTCTTTGCACACGTGCATCCGCGCCCAATAATGATTTTTCATGTTCCTCAGCAGTTTGTTATTTTGATTGGCCTTAGCCAACAACCTTTTCAAATGAGCATTGTCCCAAATAAGCATAGATTCTCGATCTATGGGTCTCAAGTCACCGGGTCTCCTACGAGCCAATTCCCGGTCTTCACGAATCTTCTGCAGCTCATATAGCTTGTGCTCATCCTCCAACTATTTGTTTCGCTGCTCTAAATAGTTGATTATCCATTTTTCCATCAACAATTTAGTTTGCAGCGACTGAATCTCGGTACTTTGCTCTCGGATGATATCCTTGAGCTCTGTGCTAGGAGAACCGGCATCAAGATCAATAACTGGATCACCTGACAATCTCTCCTCGATCATGGGCTGCTTGCCCCTCTCTGATACCTGTGCTGCTGTCGGAAACGAGGCCCCTTCCACCTGGTGTGGAGATAACACTCGCAGTGCTGATGAAGAAGGCGAGACCCCTTCCACCTGACGTGGAGAAAGTACTCGCCGAGCTGCTGCAAATAAGGACCTTGGGCCTCTCTGATAGGTGACCTGAGGTGAGGAGCTGACATGTCTAGTAACAGGGATGTCATGTTGATGTGATGGTCCTCCCTCCTCGTGAACAACCTCAGGATGTGGCCGTGATGGTACTGTGAAAAACTCACGAGAGATGAACTCCTCCCATGAGATGCCCTGCTGAGTCAACTGATGCAATACTACTAGCTGAATCAAACCATAATGATGAAGGCTCCTGTACTGCTGTGCCGGGGTCTTCCTCTACAACATGGGCACCATCCTCTGAATGTTCTGAAAGAAGAAAACCGGGATGTTCATCATCCTCACTCGGGTGAAGTGCATCAAGAGGCGAATATGATATGAGTACACCTGTGAAAATCTGCCCTCACAGGTAAAATAGTGCATAATGAGCCTCATCGTGGGAGCATACTCGCTTCTGAGAAACCTGAATGGAAACACACCTACCAGATGTCTCATGAATGATAAGGCTCAAAGTGAACACTATCTAACATCTTGCGCTTATTCCACACCTCACCAACATTAGGTATCCCTGTAGCACATGAGATCACCTCGGGTGTCAATGTAAAGTTCACCCCTGCAAGGTTGACATGTCCATCATGCAAGTGTAAAACAAAAAGGCGGGCCAACTCTCGGTGGTGCTGAATCCGAGAGATCCTCTCACAAAATTCATAGCAAGACATGTACTAGAAACATGATACTGCCATAGGACAAGCTTGTAACTCTGTCAAAGAGGTGGGCTCCTCTCGCTTATGATGTCCACCCTTACCACCCTTACGAGGCCGCCTCTGTTCCTCAATCTCTGAAGCTGATGATTGGTCATCACTTTGCTCATAAGTTTCGGTTTCTGACATAGTTTAGGAGCAAAGTCGACAAACTGTACTGCTGTTTCTGCCTGTAAAAAGTGTTGAATTCTATGCTCTTTCAAGGGGACAAGGACATGAGGGAAATGTTAGGGGAGGGACCATTTTACAAGGAAAATGGGAATACATGTATACAACAGGGAATTTAGGGAAAAAACACTGAAAATATCACTGCATATGCATCATTAAATTCATGTGTTTACATAGGTGTTATGAGGGGTAGGGTTAGGGTTTGATTTTTATTTTTAAAGGGAAAGGGGTAGGGTTTATTTTCTTTGCAAATTTAAAAGGGAAATTGACATGGAAATAGGAAAATGAAATGGGAATGAAGAGAATGATTACAAGGGGAAAAACAATGAAACAGCAATAAACCCTAGCACCTTTTTACAAATTTACATACAGTCATATAGAGTGCTTTTCCTTGCACAATTTGATCATTAAAAACACATTCATGATGTCTCCCAACTAACCAGCAACCATTCACAAGTTTAAAGAGCCTACCTCAAACGATTTGATGAGTTAGAGGAGCTTGAGCAAATTCTGAAATGAGTTTGGAGGGAGACAGCTTGACGGGTCGCGCACCACGCCCAACAGGTCACGCCCCTCTGACGGGTCGCGCCCCTTGTGAAAATTGCTTTGTGGAAAACCCTTTGACGGGTCGCGCACCTCTTGATGGGTCGCGCACCTGGCCTGACGGGTCGCGCCCCTGACCAACGCCCGAACTGGCTCTGCTTTCACTCCTTTCAATCAATCACTCTCTCAAACTTCTCTTGCAAGTGTCTAGGATGCACAATGAGAGTGATAGGAGGGAGATTGGGTTTTTATAAGTTACATTTGAAAAAATTTCATGCTCAAACCCACTTTCTAATGTTTCTCTTTGACACTTTATAAAACTGACTTTTTGGTTTCTTTTGTTCTGAAATTGACTCATTTAGTGCTTTGGCTTGATTTTTTTTGCAGGTAGATCATCTGAGGGATCTTGGCAAGGGGACCAGGGTCGCATTTTGTTCGCTGAAGACTTTTGAAATTTCATCACTTTTTACAAATATTTGAAAAATGGCCTTGGCTTTAAAAACATAGTTTTTAAATCCAAGGTGAAGATTAACTGTACCAGATAAAAATTTAGAAGAAACACCTTTACAATCATTACCCTCTGGCTTACTGAACACTCATCTGATTTTCAAAACACATGACCTTGTAACATTTTTGACCAAAAAACCTAGACCTTAGAAATTGAGACCTCAAGAGACAGACAAAGAAGAAGCTTGAAACGAGCTTAATGACTGAAATGACCTGAACCAGCAATGCCAAGAGGGGTATAAACACATCAGCTCCTCCATCAGGGTTATGGCATGCCTAACGGGATGCAAAAATTGACACTGATGAGACACCTACCTATGCACATGTAAAGAGTTTTGATCGCTGATGGAGGGCTCAAGACCGACTCTAACAAGCCTCATGGAAGTTTGTAGTTGTATTTCAATTATCCACAAGCTTACATTCCTAGGTTGATGGATTCATGTTTGAAGGGATTTTCTCTTGTAAGAGGATACATGACAAGTTCTACGGGTTCAACATTGTGAAAATCCTGAAATCACACCCCATAAACAAGCTTAGCATTAATTTCTGTATAGTCAACAAAGGTCCTAATAAATCTAAGATAAACTCATCCCATTGTGTTCTTATGTTGGTGCTCTCATTTAGGAAGTTCTCCAAAACGTTGAGGATTAGAGAAGCAAATGAACAGTCGGTCTCTAGAATAGAAGACCGACATATGATGCCAAGCTATTTTCATATGCCAAATTCAAACGACATAAAAGTTGAAATTACGACTCTATGGTGGTATACCAAAACAAATCAGGGTTATGTTGCATTAACTCCAAGAAAATGTTATGTTAGCAACGTTTATATCATCCAGAAGATGATTATACGTCTATATGTGCGTAAGCGGATTGCTTCCAAGATACAGCCAAGCTCTGCACTGCCTCCAATTTTTACCCGGATAATCTCCTAGTCGGAATCTAACCGTCTGATAGAATAAGGACATCTGGCTAAGGAAACCCACCCTGGATAACCAAAACTGTATAACGAATAAAAATCTGGACTTAAGGGATAAATGGAGCACTTGAGATTAATCTAGAGGATATGGACCAGGCTGGACTCCAACCTCCAGGAGGCAGAGTTCGAACAACACAAAAGAATCCAATTAGAGACATCAGACCCGATATAAACACCCTGAAGGGAGAAAAAAAGGGATTCTAACATTGCTGAGTTACCTGATGATTTTTGTGTCGCGGTCAAGATGCTAGATGAAAACAAAAAACAGGTAGACGATGAATTTCAGAGTGAAGTTGAACTAATGAGCTAAATCAGGCATCCAAACCTCGTGTCTTTGTTGGGTTTCTGTGTCCATGGGAAGACAAGGTTGCTAGTATACGAGCTTATGCAAAACGGTTCTTTGGAAGCACACTTACACTATTCATCTCATGGATCTGCACTTACATGGCATCTGCGAATAAAGATTGCTTTGATACCATGTGAGGTGATTTAAGATCTAAAAACAGGTGCAAGGTGGGCTCTGGATGGCAAATTTGAAGAATCTATCTATTAGAATTATGAGTCCTTATGAGGGTTACAAGCTCTTATAGCGGAATTTGGGTTTAGTGGGTTTTGGGTCCAGATTTTGAACCAAAGTTTTAATACCATGTGTAAGGCCCTATCTTAGGGTCTTCTAACATATCTATTTTCTCTAGAATTTAAATGCAATAAGATGCAATAATTTACTTTCTTACAATACTTTTAAACAATGAAAATTTTACCATTTACGTTCTAATCCCTATAACTTATAGTGAATATTTCATTTTAATAATTTACATGAGTAATCTATGCGTAGAAAAATACCTGTACTGGTGGCTGGTGGAGATGCCCTTGAGCTGCTGGTCCTGCTGAAACGCTCATCTTGACTAATCCAACTGAATTTATCTCCCAGCCAACTAGGAAATAATTCCTAGCCCAAGAAACCTCCACATGTTCCCTTAGCTCTCTCAAAATCACAGCCAACTCAAAACCAAAAGCAAGACCTAACATCCCCCTTTCTCTCTTCCTCTTCCCCCTTTTATGCCTCTCCTCTCGTCCCCCTCTCAACAACCTCTCATTAATGTCATTAACTTCTCCTTCATCCTTACAGTTGACTTCTCTTCTCCCAAGTAAATCTGAGAGTACGTTTGGAAATGTGATATGAATATAAAATTGAGAAATTAATGGGAGATGACCATGTCTTCTCCCAAGTAAATCTTATAGTACATTTGGGAATGAGAGATAAATACATATATTGGTAATTAAATGGAGAGAACCATGTTTTCTCTCAAGTAAATGTGAGAGTACATTTGGGAATGTGAGATGAATATATATATATATATATAGTATGTATTGGTAATTAAATGGAGAGGACCATGTCTTCTCCCAAGTAAATGTGAGAGTACATTTGGGATGTGAGATGAATAATATATATATTGGTAATTAGTTGGAGAGGACCATGTTTTTCTCCCAAGTAAATTTGAGAGTACATTGGGAATGTGAAATATATATATATATTATTATATATATATATATATATATATATATATATATATATATATATATATTAAAATGATGGAAGGAGACCATATCCTACCTAACATTCAATTAGAGAAGGCAAGTTGAGAATTTGAGTAAAATAGAAATAATGAATTTTATATTAGTAAATAAATTTATAGTTTCCAAAATGAAGGTATTCACCAATATTTCTCAATATTTTCAGGTAATGTAAACATTAATAAAATTTGCATGATAAAATTTAAGTGGGCATTACAATATTTATGTAGACACATATGCATGCATATGATATATACCTTGCTTTGTGGCCTTCAAAACTTTAGCGAACCATCTCAGACTGTTTCCAATGCCAACTTGTATCTCTTCATTCAATAATTCTTTGTGCAAGGAGTACATTTAGATCCAAATTGGTGTTGCCATGAAATTCTATTTATCCTGGACAAATCTTTCCATCTAGAACCTTAGGTGAAGTCCTGCAGAGTTAAAGAAGTATGGCTCATTTTCAAGTATTCTCATTCAATCTTCTATATTGGAAAAGATAATGGTGAAGAAGCCCCTTGCTCTTAATTCCAACTTGATATTGCACTTTCCTTCTATTTTTGCTGAATCTAGTGGAAGAGGGCCTTTTTCGATGGCCATACGCCAAGGAATTTGCTAATTAGGGTGTGATCTCTCATGTATTGATTATACTCTGCAATAAGATTTGAATGTACTTCAAACTTTAGATATATGGCTGCTATTGGAAGACAACTTTATGGAGATCTTCAATTCGCTGAAGCATGTGTTGAAGCACCTTTTTGTTGGCTTAGATCCATATCTTTTGCATAGAACCAAAGGATGGAGTTCGAGTGCTTGTTGGGGCATTTATCCCCTGTAACAACTTTGTATAGACATAGCGCTCCCTCCTACAATGTTGACCATGGATGGTAGAAGATTCAATAACGGTGAAGTCAATGATGGCTAGCTAGGGTTAAGTAGCAACGTTTGTAGAATTGGTGAATTTCTTATTATTGTCTTGTAGCTATGACATTCATAACTTGTTAACTTAGTAAGACTATGAAAATCTAGAAAAAAATATCTCCAATTTTTTAAGAACAAAAATAAAGTTTTAGGACAAGCCAAATCATTTTTGGCCAATATTGATACATCATAATCAATTATATATCATTAAAAAGTTGATACACATATCATAAAAGATTCCAACAATATAGCAAATAAGATTTTTTACAAAATGTAAAGTTGATGAAGAATTCTGGAGAACTGTGTGTTTTGATCATATGTTTGCCCAATGTTTCGGGTGATACTTTTCACCCATTTTCTGCTAAACCCAGATAAATAGAGGATGGTGTTAAAATATAAGTGTTAGAGGACACCATCCTCTGTTTATCTGGGTTTAACACTCTTCGCATCATCTGTTAAGCTTCAAGTTCCTAAAAATGAGTGAAAAATTCACGCAAAATATTGAGCAAACATATTATCCCAAACACACAATTGTGCAGAAATGGTTTTTTAACTGCATATTTGGATTCAACACCCTGAAAAACCCCTAAAACACTTTGATTGTGCAGAAACTAGCTATCAAACTTGCGATTCTAATAAATCGCTGCCGGATTTTGACCGGAAAAACCCACCGAAAAAACTTCCAAAAAGTCTCATTATAGACAACTGCCTTCAAAAATTATAAACGTTGTACTTCGTCGCTGATTTTCATAAATTCCAAAGTGGGATATGCTGTACTTCGTCGCTGATTTCCATAAATTCCAAAGTGGGATATGCTGTACTTCGTCGCTGATTTCCATAAATTCCAAAGTGGGATATGCTGCTTACAGAATTACAGGGCTCCGACATTGACACAACCATGAGCAGACCATTCCGCTAACGTTATATGTAACGCATAACGCACACCATGCTGACCTCCCTATCCCACTAATGTTGTGACCCCATATAGATTTCCAACATCACTTTGACGGTGAAGGTAACGAAAAGCCCATCTGCAGTCTTATATCATTAGTGAAATGGCAGGAAGAATCGTAGTACAGAATGGTATGCTCAAAAATATTGATGCGCCACCCGCCCCTCTGTTCCTCACATCGACTCATCCAGGTATTTGTCATGTCAATCAATAATTAGGGGTTTCGGCATTGAAAACAGTTCACCGTGCAATCTGAAATCAAATGATTGGGCGTGCTGATGATTTTCAGGAGCATACACAACATGTCGTACTGGTGGGGAAGGATCTTGTATTCTGCTGTGGGAGAGGCATCTGCTCCGTCTTGCCCAATCCCTGAGCATTCTCGCAGAAGCTAAACCCCAGCTGTATCCTGTAAAACCTCGTCCTGGATCCACTTGGGATGATGCCATTAGGCCACTTGTCCAGTCCTCATTGGAGGCCGGGCTTCCCAAGGCCTTGGAGGGCCGAAAAGTTGGGGAAGAATTATCCATCACAACTCTTGTGTGTGGTGGTTCAACATTTTCTAAGCCACAGAAACCCTACGATGTATATGTCCATATTTCAAGCTACATTCCTTCCTCGAGTTCGGGTGGAGTCCAATTGGCCATCGTCGGATCTGGAAGGGAGATTGCCTTGTCAAAATTCTCTGAGTGGGTCAGGTACAATATTCTACTCAACGCATGCTCGATATGTACATGTTTTCTGCTAGAATTAGGATGCCAATTCTCATGGTCACTTTGGGGCATTCGTAAATACTAGCAATGACCCATTCAAACCCAGTTCTGATATGCACCTGGAGGTTGTGAAGCCTCAAGATGTATATCGAGAGTTCACACAAACAGCTAAAACCCGAATCTGGATAGGTTTGTGCTCGCGTTCATAATCAATGCATCCAATGCACAGTTATACACACATGCACCCACACATGAAGAATCGATTGATCATATGCAGCGTTGAGCTTCATAACCACGAGGTGCATATCGATCCTAGGTTTAGATGGGTTTCTGCTAGTGTCCAAATTCAATACACCATCTACATCCACTGCACTGCTATACACAAGCATACACACATGGAGAGTTGATGGATTGCTTGTACCTTATCTCCGGCTGTAGAATGCACCTAGTGTTTCTTGGTGCAATTATTGTCTTAGTAAGTCGTAGGAATGTGATAGTAGGTTACAAATACTGAAAGGTTACAGTGTTGAAAGGTCAAGATTCAAATTGTACAGTAAATTGAATGCCAAGAATGTTCCCTGTGACTTCTCCCATCCTTTTCTCACACAATAAATTCTTTGCTCTATCTTTCCTTAGGGCGTGTCCTATTTTATGAAAACATTTTCTTCATCTACTCATAGGCACTAGATTTTATCTCACCCACCTGCATCCTAGCTGCAGCAAAGGTTTCTTATTTCTGTGACTAGCCATGTGAGAGATATACCCATCCGTTCAATGTATATGGATATCTTTCAAGGTTTGTAATTTTCTGTATATTAATTCTGCACTGAAATCAAATATGTTTAGGCTCCTATTCTGCAACTGAACATATGCAGGACCAGGCAGTCTTTGGAGAAATTTCGCCCTCCATTAGTCACAGAGCTCTTGCTGTCTAATGATGGGGACAGGATTTTGGAAGGTTCGATAACAAATTTCTTTGTTGTATGCTATCAGGTGAGACTGCATATCACTATAATGGTTAGAAGAGTTAGTTGCAGTTTTTCAATTATATATAATAGTTTGCTTTCATTAATCTTGTTTGTGAAAACTTGATTAATTAAGTATGACACTTACACAGAACAATGGAACGAGTATCATATGGCACACCCTTAATATCTTTGATACCTAATTGCCAAACAATATGCTCATACTGACGATAATCAAAATGTTGCAATCCAACAATTACATTGGCTGGCACATAGCCTAAATATTTACAACTGTTCAATAAAGTATGAAACAAAACGGCTTTAAACTTTAACACAAGATGGAGAAATGGTCTCAGATTTTCTATGGGATCAGTTTAGTTGCTCCATTCCTGGCATTTAGAAATAGGGTTGTTCCAAAAATAATCCACATTGCCTACAAGGATATGCCCTCAGCCAGGACGACAGCTTGCTCCCCTAGATGTGCATGCATCTAGCTGTTGTCTTCTCTTTCTGCAGTTTGCTTATTCAAGTGTCTCATAAAAGTGTCTTGTAGCCCTATTCTCACAGATTACAGGTTGGGCGGAGCCAAGAATATCATGTGAAATAAAATGTAGTGGAAAGGAATGTAAACCACTTTGTAATATGTATGTATGTATATATGTATGTCCCTCTCTTTTTACCCCTTGTTGCTTTATTGATACTCACCACTCGTTACAAGAGGAGGAAAACATAAATATATATGTGTATGTTATTTATGCCTTCCTCCGATCATAACAAGTAGTATTGATAAAGTGATAAGTCTTCGGAGGCATAGTCCAATGCAGGGATCATCAAGATTATTCCCAAGGGCTCTAAGAGATATTGTAGTGGGCAACATATTACTTCTTTGTTGAATGTGGCATATAAGTTATTGCTAAAGTGATAGCTAGAGGCTTCGAACGAGTGCTTGCTAGGATGATTATATTGCAGTAGAGCAGCTTTGTTAATGGTCAATACATACCTTTTTCCCCAAAAGAAAGCCTTGCGGGGAAACCCAAGGTATACTT
This sequence comes from Pinus taeda, assembly GCA_000404065.3. Classification (NCBI taxonomy): domain Eukaryota; kingdom Viridiplantae; phylum Streptophyta; class Pinopsida; order Pinales; family Pinaceae; genus Pinus; species Pinus taeda. The sequence continues at coordinate 151,944 of APFE031435812.1, forward strand.
CCTCAATTTTGTGGTTGGCATTCCTAATAAACCTATAAACATAGACTAATGTAACTCACCTAGGGGGATCTGAACTAGGTACCATCAAGATTATTCCCAAGGGCTCTAAGAGATATTATAGGGGGCAACATATTATTACTTTGTTGAATGTGGCATATAACTTATTGCTAAAGTGATAGCTATAGGCTTGGAAGGAGTGCTTGCTAGGATGATTATAATGCAGTAGAGCAGCTTTGTTAATAGTCAATACATATTGGACAACCTTTTTCCCCAAAAGAAAGCCTTGCGGGGAAACCCAAGGTATACTTCCTCAATTTTTTGGTTGGCATCCCTAGTAAACCCATCAACATAGATTAATGCAACTCACCTAGGGGGATTTGAACTAGGTACCTAATGGCATAGAACTAGACAAATGCCTAGCAACATGGGAAATAACCAATTGAGCTAACCCCTTGCGGTTCATATTGTATAACTTATCTTGCTTGGGAGTCTATTTAATGTGCCAAGGAGATAGGGAAAAAACACATTTCTTGGGGATAGATTTTGACAAGGCTTATGATAGATTTGAGTGGGGTTTTATAGTAGATATATTACTTTGTTGGCTTTGCTTTGGTTGTATGCTTAGATTTGTGTTGAAAACTTGTTTTCTAAGGCTTAAATCAAACTATAGGTGAATGTTTGATTGCCATCGTCAAAACACCTATAAGGATCAATTTGACAAAGATTCCCTATAGCATGTTTACTTGATTTTATTGTTATAAATGTTTTAGGCCATGTACTTTAGGTTGCTAAAGAGAAAAATTAGATGCATGTCATTTGTCTACCTAATAGTTGTAGGAATTTACAGGGTAAGTTACTCAGATTGAATACCAAAGGACACTGCTCACAAACAGATCACATATCAGTACACTAGTATTCTTGACATTGTTAAAACCCTCAAAAAGGGAAACAGTCCACGACTTGAGCCAAAGCGGCCACTTCAGGCAATATTATTAATATAAAGAAAGAAAATTTACATAAACTTCTCTCATAAACGGTGACAGACAAATGACCCTCCATGCTCTTTAAATAGAGATCATGGACCAATTGGGTGTTAAGCCACAGATCAATTATCGGTAATATCAAGGAGAGAATGAACCGTCAGATCACTTCATGTCTAGAACATATCGTGACTGTTGGACTGTAAGTTACAAAAAATACATACTAAAGAAACACACTTTACCTAACTATACACTAGACCAAGTTATACTTAATTATTTCCTATGTGTTGGAATATCTTAACATCCCCCCTTAAGAACAACTTGGGATAGGATTGAAGGATGTACAAAGATGACACAATAGGAGAAGGAAGGAGGCATTACAGCCTATCCCCCCATAATGACAACTTCCTGAACTCCAACCATAAATCGAAGTTCAATAAACTTGCCGTTGTGAGAGCCTTTGTAAAGATGTCTGCAACTTGATCATCGGTTGAACAATATTGCACTTCAAGAACATGGTCATGAATGAGCTTTCTGATGAAGTGCATGTGTAGTTCAATGTGTTTGCTTCGCTGAAGTTGGACTGGATCTTTGCATAGTTGAATGGAACATTAATTATCACACCAAAGTGTAATCAGATGCTGTTGCTGAAAACCAAACTTTGACAGAATCTGACGAAGCCACAGGGCTTCCTTACTAGCTTCAACAACGCCACGATACTCTGCTTCTGCTAAAGAAAGAGAAATGGCACTTTGTTTCTTGCAAGCCCATGTAGTAGGTCCAGAACCAAGAGTGAAGACATAACCTGCAGTAGACTTCCGATCATCAGGGTCACCAGCCCAATCAGAATCAGTGAAACCAACCAACAAAGGAGATGCTCCTGCACTGTAATGAATCCCAAATTGAATTGTATTTCAAACATAATGAAGTATTCTTTTAGCTTCTTTCCAATGACTTTCATGTGGTTTGTACGTAAACCGAGCAACAAGGTCAACAACAAAGGAAAGGTCAGGATGGGTATGGGTCAGATACAAAAGTTTCCCAACACGCTGATGGTATAAGGTAGCATCAACTTCAGGGGAAGTACAAGTGACTGAAAGTTTGACTCTAGACTGAAAAGGAGAAGGGGCTGGCTTACAGTCTTCCATGTGAAAGTGGCGTAGAAGATCACAGGCATACTTGGACTGAGAAAGGAAATACCTTCTTTGGATTGCAAGACTTGAAGACCAAGAAAATAATGCAAGTGTCTTAAGTCTTTCATTTCAAACTTCTTTTGAAGGCTAGACTTCACATGGTTTATAAGGTTGGGATCACTACTAGTAAGGATAAGATCATCAACATAAAGAACAAGAATGATAAGGGACTTATCCACTTTCTTGGTGTAGACAGTATTGTCAAAATGACACCTAGAAAAACCAGTATCTAAAAGAAAGCTATCCATTTTGGCATACGAAGCCCGAGGGGCTTGTTTGAGACCATAAAGTGTTTTCTTAAGCCGGCATACAAGGCTAGAGTCTTTTTGTATAAAGCCAGGAGGTTGTTTTATATAGATTTCTTCATGCTGCAAGAAGGCAAATTTAACATCCATCTGATGGACTTCCCATTTGAAAGAGGCAGCAAGGGAAAGAACAAGGCAGATAGAGTTCATTTTGGCGATAGGGGAGAAGTTTTCAGTATAGTCAATGCCTTCAACTTGTGAAAAATCCTTAGCAACAGTGTTACTTTGGAGCGGGAGCGAAAATGGGTGCGGGAGCGACATTTTCAGAAGCTCCCGGTTTGGGAGTGAATCCCGGAGCGTTTTTTATATAATATATATATTTTTAAATTTTGATACATATATGTCACAAAAAATTAGAATGATGAATTAGATATAAAAACATAAAAAAACATAGATTGAACCATATACAACAATCATCTAGAAGTTATAATCTTCATCAACCCATGTCCACAATTAGTAACTTAGTACATACAATATTGAGTCTCATGATTCATCAATCTTAAAGTTTCAAGCTTTCAAAATTCAATATATAACATTTATCATCATTGATTGCCAAAGTTGTACTTGTAAGCTAAGTGTAACCATTACAACAAATAATGTCTAACATGAAATGAAATGTTATAAAATGAAATGAAACAACTTTCAACTTTCATGAAGCATCATATTCATAATTCATTACTAATGAGTTATAATTGGCAACTTCAAACTTAAATTGTCATATATTGTTTAAAAAAATATCATAATAAATATGAAAGAGTCAATAGTTATAAAAACTACTAGAAACTAGAAAAGACAAGTAAATCTATTATCTATTGCTTATGCTTGGGACTCTTGCCACCACGAGAAATGTCTAATTTTTTAGTCTTGTTGGAAAATCAGGATCTTTGTCATTAATATCACCCTCTAAGCATTAATATCCAGATGTATCTTTGTCATTACCTCTGTATCTGTATAGGGATCTTTGTCATTAATATCACCCTCTAAGCATTAACATAAGATAGAAAAAGCATAGCATGTCAAGTCAAGATTTTGTTTGAGTGGTGCGTACATTTTTAGGAGGGTCATGATAGAGGAGTTCGACAACCAATGTCACTAACATCAAGGTACACAGAGGGATTGGTGCTCTTGATTAAATATGAGTTCCATACCCTAATACCTGAAGGCTGACAAAATTCAATGGAAACATTGCAATCCGCCAATCGTGAAACGCTGAAAAATTGATAAGTCTGCTGGATTTTGAATGAAATCTAAAATTCTACTTTCTTCAAATGAAATCCAATGAGGTCGAAACCACTCTCAAACATCCTGAGCCATTTCATGGTAATGTTAAAAATTTAAGTAAAAGGATAAAAATGAAGATCAAGGAGAATTTCACTTTTACTCTAAGAATTTAACATTACCATGAATCGCATATCAATACTAGGGCCATAGGCTTGATCATTAAGTTGCCCCAACTCAAAACTCATTTGTTTTTTTGAAAAAAAATTGCATTTGGAACATTGCTGCAATTTTTTTCTCCAAAAAAGGCTAAATGCTCCCGAAAAAGGTAGGGAGTGTTTTTTTTTAGGGAGCGCGCTCCCGAAAAAGGTAGGGAGCGCGCTCCTGAAAACGCTCCCTCCTCGGGAGCATTTTCGAGAGCGCGCTCCCGCTCAGAACGCGAATTGGGAACAAGAGCGAGAGGGGGGGGGCACTCCCCCACAACCCTGCTTAGCAACAAGACGAGATTTATGTTTATCAACTTTTCCATCTGGTCCCAACTTGGTTCTGTAAACCCATTTGCATCTAACAAGTTTTCGTCCCTTGGGAAAATGAACAAGGTCCCATGTATCGTTTGCCAATAATGATGACATTCTTCATTCATAGGTGTGTCCCAATTTGGATGGCCTAAAGCTTATACAAAGGTGTCAAGATCATAATTCACTGCATCCCGAATAGCGTAGACCCATTTTGGAAGCTGAGGAGCTGAAGGAAGATCTCGAGAAGTAGAAGAGATAGAGAGAGGTGGCACATCCGCCGAACTAGGCTTGTAGGGCGATATATTTTCATCAAACTTTACATTTATTCTAATGATAATATTTTTGAGTTAAGTTGAAGAAGTCAATATCCTTCGACATCTTCAGAATATCCAACAAAAGTACATTTTTCACTCTTAGGTTCTAAGGCTTTATGTTTCTCATCTGGAATATGGGCCCATGCTTCACTTCCAAAAGCATGAAAATGACTTACATCTGGTTTAATTGAGCTCCATGCTTCTTTTGGAGTGATATTCTTTAAAACTTTAGTAGGAGTGCGATTTACTATGTAATTTGCACAGTTAATTGCTTCTGCTGAAAAATTAAGATTAAGTCGTTTAGATTGAAGCATACAATTAGCCATTTCCTTTGAGGTGTGATTCTTCTTTTTAGCTACACCATTTTGCTGTGGAGTATATGGAACAGTATGTTGCAATTGAATTCCATGCTCAGTGCAAAAGTTGATGAATTTGTTGTTAACATATTCTCTGCCATTATCAGATCTTAGCTTAAGAATTGGATGTCCAGATTGTTTTTCAACAAAGGCTTTGAAGGCCAAAAATGTGTTAAATACTTCGCTCTTGAGTTTTAAGAAGTATACCCAAGTGCGTCTGGAGAAATCATCAATGAAAGTTAAGAAATACTTGCAGCCAGAGAATGAAGCAACAGGAAGTGGACCACATAAATTCACTATGCACAAGCTGTAAAGGGGCTGAGGCGTGCCAAGAGGCACGTTTTTCAAAACTGTCCCGATGATGTTTTCTGAGTACACATCTGGAACAAACACCATCTCTGTAAGATACCATAGGAAGACCTATCACCATATTTTCTTTACATAGATTTTGAAGGGAGCGATAGTTTAAGTGACCAAATCACTCATGCCAAAGTTTGCTCACTTCATCATTTTGAGCAACAAATATCGAGGGACGATTTGATGACCCAAAGTTGTCAAACTTATACAACATTATAAAATTATCAACAATACCAATAGCTAAAATTTGTCTAGGATCTCTTAGGTCCTTAATTACAACATCATGAGGTGAAAATTTGACAGTTTTGCCTTCACCTGAATGAGTTATCTGATATACAGGTAGAAGGTTACAGGATAAGGTAGGAACACATAATACATCATTAAATTGACAATTGTCTAGATGAATAGTTCCAAACCCTACAACACTAAGAGATCTATCATCACCAACATATATATTTTTGGTGTTATAATCTTTTAAAGAAGAAAACATGGCTTTGTTTTTGGCCATGTGATAAGAAGCTCCAGAATCAGTGAGCCACTCATGAGAATGAGAAGAAGAAGATACATTTAGTGCATAACCAGACTGAGATGCTTGACAACCACATGTAGAAAGTGCTATTCTTGACAATGAAGTTGAAGCTGAAGAGTGCTCCAAATGGATGTTATGCTTCTTCATTGCTGCTTTCAAAGATTCCATCTTATTAAAGCATTTAGATTCTAAGTGGCCATCATGATTACAAAAATTGCAATGTCTATTAGTCTTTTTCCCTTTGCTTTTATTTGCCTTATCATTTTGTTGAGTTGATTTTTCATTTTGAGACTGAAATTGCTTAGGACCCTTGTTTGGTTTAGGACTATTCTTTTTTAGGATGTTGCTTCTTAGGATTCTTTGAACGTGGTTGCTGCTGGGCTACTAAGGCTTTCTTAGAAGAGTTTCCAATATTAAGAAGACCAAGATGTAAGAATTTTTCTGGTTCTCTTATTAAAGAATCACAAAAGACATCAAAAGAGGGGAACTTGTAGTCTTTTTCTTGAGAAATAAAGGCTTCTTTAGTGGAATGGAAGGTGAAAAAAAACACAGAGTAGGCTGGTCCTAACTTAGTAAGAATGGAATAGATAAGGCTACCATCTTCCTTCTTAACCCCAACACCTTAGAGAAGTCTAAGGGTCTTGAACTTGGACAAAAGATCTTCAATGGAAGAAAAATGATTGGGGTCCAAAGTAAGCAACTCATTTTCGAGTTGATGAGCTCTAATTTTTATTTTTAATTCCAAAAACAGTACTGAGCTTTTTCATTGCTTCATCAGGGGTATCAATTTCTGCGATATGGAATCTAAGGTCTGGAGAAATAGACATTCCTATCAACCCACGTGCTTGATCTTACTTATTTTCCCATTTGGCTAGCTTATTTTCATCTTTAGGTTTAGACTCTTGGCCTGAGGCTATTCTATAAAGACCTTTACTTCTAAGTAAATCCACCATGCAGGATAGCCATTGGAACTAGTTGGTGTTGTTAAGAATAACTAGGCATGGACTTTCCATTTTAAAAGAAACTAAAGCTGTAGATGCTGAAACTAAGTGTTCCAATGAAAATATCTCGAAAAATTAGGCCGATTAAAAAAAATGACTTTGAAAACGATTTTCGGATGAAGAAGTTATGCCTTTTTGAAGAACAGTTGTTGAAGATGCCAAGGCACCACATGAATGTTTGGAAGTTGATGATAATGTTATATTTAAAAAAAATTCTCCGTCTTTCCAAACTTCATCTAATTAGTTCACCTTTAAAAAAAGATTACTTTATGTGACCCACTTTTATAAATAAGTGAGTCACTTTTACAATGGTACTTTATGAACTATCCACTAAATTGTAACTTAAATAAAAGATAAAGTGACTTTAGAATTATAAGTGACTCACTTTTTATAATGGGTGAGAACACTTTTACATAAAGTAACTTTAAAACATAAGTTATATGTGCTTTTTGAAAAAGTAACTCAACAAAAAGAAAGACTTGAACCCAAGACCTCTATTCTCATAAAGTAACTTTAGACCAAGTGAGCTAGTTAAAAGATTTAGTAATTGTTGGAAAGGAGGAAGGGTTTTTTTTTTAGCTCACCGAAGCTTTGGGATGTGTGCTTGCTTGAAAAATCCCTTTTTGTCTACAAAACAAAAAACACACAAACCAAACAAACAAGCAAAAGTATCCAAGCCTTATGGCATAAAGTTAGATTTGGGGTTAGTCCCTCGGAAACTAGATATTTTCCTCAATGTTTATGATTTTCCGAGATCACACTAAGGCGCAGTGGAAAAGAGCATACGCATGAGAAAAATCTTTTCTTTCTGTTTCTGGTTTCCCGGATCGCACAGATTCGCGGGACAAAGAACATACACAGAAATGAAAGGTATAGATCCGGTAATAAATAATTATAGATGACTATAAACCAAAACAAATAGAGAGACAAAAAACTATAACTGCAAATAAAGCCTATATACCTCAATATCTTAAAAATGACGTAGCTAGGGCTAGCAGAAACCTTTTCGCGTGAAACGAAAAGGGTTCCTCACTGGAATAGATGCTCCTAACACAATAGAGTAGTCCTCTCAGTCCAAAAGCGGTCATAAACAGTAGATCTAGGAAACGACAGTCGGATGCAGTTGTACCAACTTCGGATTTGGATCACCAACGGATGCAGCCCTCAAATGGCTTTGATACCATGTAGGAATTTACAGGGTAAGTTCCCTAGATCGAATACCAAAGGAAACTACTCACAAATAGATCACAAATTAGTACACCAGTGTTCTTAACGTGGTTAAAACCCTCAAAGAGGGAAGCAATCCACATCCTGAACCAACGTGGCCACTTCAGGCAATATTATTAATAAAAAGAAAGAAAATTTACATAAGCTTCTCTCATAAACGGTCACAGACAAATGAACCTCCATGCTCTTTAAATGGAGATCATGGACCAATTGAGTGTCAAACCATAGATCAAGTATCGATAATACCAAGGAGAGAATGAACTGTCAGATCACTTCATGTCTAGAACATATTGTGACTGTCAGATTGTAAGTTACAAAAAATACATACTAAAGAAACACACTTTACCTAACTATACACTAGACCAAGTTATCCTTAATTATTTCCTATGTGTCGGAATATCCTGACAATAGTCAAGATGCTTAGTAAGTATTTTGTTGGTAACTTGGCTTTGTTTCTCTATGAGTGCAATGTGGCTAAGGAATCGAGGCATTTTGTTGACTTTGACTGCAGACCAATCGCAAGGTTGACCTTAGAGTTGACCATAGAGTTGACCAAGTTTGATCGTTGTTTTCATGACTGTTTTGGGGTGACTTTTATAACTTCAAAAGGCCGAGTTTGACTGCCTTTGACCGAGCTCCATAGAGGACTGTTTGCTATTGCGTTGACCATTGTTGACTTTCTGGTTAGGGTAGAATTTGATTACAGATTTGACAGGGTTGTTTTGACTCTAATTTGGCAAGTCAAATTTGACTTTTGTACTCTCTCTTTCTATGCTGAACATTTGATATAATAATAAGAAGAATTGATCAAAGGGTTTTCCCCATCTTGGGGGTTTTCCTTGGCATCTGCCAAATCTGGTGTCCTCTTGTCTTGGCTTGTTTTCTGCATTTATGTTTGATGTTTTTTCATCAATTACTGTCATATGATAATAGTTAATGTGATTGCTAATGGATTAATGGAATTAATAATGGGCTAATGGATTAATGAAGTAACTGACCTAAGCAAAGAACATGTTAACTCAAAAATTAACATGGAATCAGAGCTAGGTGAGGTCAAGCCCAAGCAAGAGGAGGAATGCAATCACAAGAGATGTTGTCAGGTTTCCCTAAAGTCAAGATAAAGTAGTGGACTGCTAATGCATTTGAAGTATGAGAGGTCTTGAAAAATAATGCAAGTATGGGTATATGCAAGAGTTGGGCTAAATAGCTCATGAAGGCCATTAATCAAATTTGAAGATGCTAAAGTCCTTCAACCGTATTGTGTCCCTGTGGAGCAGCGAATCTACTGTGGAAGATTGACATTTTTCTCTTGTTTTTTGTTTAGGTCACTCGCTAGACGAGTAGACTGTCTAAGGGTACTCGGCCTTAACCAAGGTCATCTATGGCACAATTTTGCCATTTTTGTTGTGCTTAGGGCTGTTCCGGTTGTGTGATTTGAACCTTTGATTGGCCACCAGTGGAGGATTTTCGGCCCAATGGCAGGGCAATAATCTAGGCAGAGTACTCGCACTATTCTATGGTTTATGGCATGCATCAAGGTTGTAAATGCTTGAGACTAGTGCAACTCCTTTTGACAAGAGTTCGACAGGAGGCCCGTGGTAATTCAAGGCATGTAAAGAACCATCGACTAAACCTATAGTGTTAAATTCTGTTACCTGATTGGAGAGGGTTTCACTGTGTTATTCTCCAAAGTGAAAGCATTTGTAACTGAGCCACAATAACCTTTAGGTTGAGTCATTGAGTTCCCCATCTACACTGAGGAATTTAATGTGGATCAATTCATGTCATCTTTGTACATTACTTTGAAGGCTTGATTCTAAGTATAAACAAGGTATTTCTGCCCTTTGTCTGAAGAGGACTTCTTTGCACAAGTAGAATTGAAGGGTATTTTGCTTTCGCTGCTCTTGACAATGCATCCTTGTTATCAATTTGTTACTCTCATTGCTCTGAAGAAAGTTAAATGCCCTAATCTGAAGAAAAAACTCTGTAGTTGTGTGGACTTTGATACATTATGGTCACTGGACTATGAGGCCCTAAAAGGTGACTTCATTTATAACTACAAGGGTGGTATCCTATCAGTCATCTTGAGGAGGACTTGTCCTGAAATTAGTGGCACAACATTATAAAGGATAGTTCTAAGGCCCTCCATAATTTAAGGAAGCCAAGATCTTGTATCAATATATTTGCAAGGTATGAATTGTAGCCTTGAAAAGACAATCAGTGGGCATCCTATGTCATCCATATGAGTAAAATCAAGGAACCCTATTAAGTGTATTGAAGAAGAGGTCGAGTCCTTATCATTGTTACAAGCACATACACACACACACACACACACAAGTGTTATAAGCCAGTTCCATTGAAGCCGACTTGCAAATCAATAAGGAATATATATATATATATATATATAATATATATATATATATATTCATGTCTTTGAAGCCTTCATAAGATGTGCCTTGAACCCAATGAAAATAGAGGATGCAATTATGAGAAGGGTTGGTCCCTTTAGACATGAATTTGAAAATGATTTTTGAAGAATGGTAAAAGCCCTCCATAATGTCATATTGTTGACTAAGCTGCTCATTATGTAGTAGCTGGTGTGATTTTGTCTAAAAGATTTAGTGGCAGCCCTCCATGTGATCCTATTTTTGTCTAGCAACTGAAGCAAAGGAAAAGTATGCAACTCCTTTATGTTGGCACCTTTGGATAAGGATGACAGTACCCTTGAAAGTCTAATAGATAGAAGAAGTGCAAGGCACTTTGGTGTAGACCCTTGTAGCAACCTGTATGAATGTAAAATTGGAGGTATGGTATCTTTGAAGGTACTTGCAATGCATTTATTTTATATGTTTTAAGGCTCTTTTGATGGAGGGATTGATTTGAATAAAAACCCTAGATGGTTCATGGGAAACCCTAGCTCACATATGAAACCCTAAACCTATTATGTTCCCTCATAAGAAACCCTTTTGTTTTTTAAGGGTTTGTGAATTCCAGGGTATGATTGATGAGGATGATGTTTTCAATTCCATCCTCCATTAGTGTATGAAAACCATAGATCGTATCTCATGCTTTTATGATCACATATTGTGCTTGGTAGTGCTTGTCTATGGCTATTGCAGGTGCCTCATGAAGAAAGCATTGGAAGAAGGATGTGCATGTCAGATCTTATGTCTTGGCAAGCACGATGAATAGAGGGAACTGTGAGGACCTTGATTTTGGCATCTTGATTGGGTCATTGGGCACTTTGATGCATTGTGCCAGGATCTTATGAAGGATGGTCTTATGAATATGGATGCCTGGATGCAAAGGACCCTTCCTCATCATGGATTGGGTGATTTAATGCGTTGGTTGCCTTCATCTAGCAATGAAGGATAATGCAGCTATTTTGGGACAATCTCATGGGAGGATTTCTTCGCTCTGGTTGAAGAAGGTTCATGATGATTCTTTAGAGTTTACTCTCTGATCTGAAGCAAGCTTCCTAGAAGTTTGTTGTTGCAGCTTCCTTGTGGAAAGTGTCATCCCTTGCATGAGAAGCTCATGATTGAAAGCAAGATGATCACGTGAAGCAAGGCTTCAGAGGTAGCTATAGAATCCCTTGTAGTATGACCCGATGACTCTTCTTGCCCGATGTCTATTGATGAAGGCAAGTCATGGCAGTTGCTTATGATTATGATGGCTCTGATGATGCCTTGATATATCCCTATTACTTGAGAGGTTGCATGGAAGCCACATGATTATGATTAATGACTATGGCACATGGACCTAATGAAAAGGGGTAGGTTACAGGGGGTTCAATCATTATGTTTTGGCAAGGTAACTTTTCCTATATTCAGAGGGAGTTATGGACAAGCCATGTTGATTGGATTGTAAATATGCAACTATTGATGATGTTTGATTGATGGACCTCTCATTTATCAATGTAAGAGGGAGTTGACTTTTAAAGTCAAGATGGAAGACCTAGCATTAATGCACTATTCTTTGCACTTAAAGGTCTGATGAGATGGAGAAGCTATTGGTCTGCATATGTATATCTTGTGGGATCCCTAGTGTTCTTGATGAACACCCTATCAGTCATAGGCGTTGCTATGAAGACTATGAGTTGATCTATGGATGAGCCTCATATATTGGATAACTGCTTATTGAGATATCTCTATGATTCTATTATCTATAATCTGAGGTACACTGCTGGAATCTAAGATTCCATGAATATTTTGATGCTAGCTCGATTGGCAGTGTGATGAATGGAAAGCACATCTAGTGCTATATCTCTTGATTCGATTGCTCAGGAAGCACTTTTGAGGCTGAATGTAGTAATAAGTATGGCTTATTATGAAACCTTTTGGTTGAGGAAGCTCTTCAGGGAGCCATTTGAGCACGTGCTGTAACCACCTTTGTATATTGCAATATTCTTGAGTGGGATTCATTTTTCAAAGAATCCATGTTCCACTACAACTCCAAGTATTGGGTACTGCTTTATCTTGATATGGTACATTAGAGAGCTACCAACCTCCATCATTGTTGGTTGGATGAGCAAATCACTATCATCCTTACCTAACCTCTTCGTAAGGTCAAGATTATATTTCTTCAGAGAGAGGTTGGGAGTCGTGGATAGACCCTACTAGGAGGGTCTCGGTTGAACATTGAGCTCTGGGAGCTCCTGGGAGCTTGGGGTACTTCTTGGAGTTATGTGCAACCATAGGGTGAGTGGTTCACCTTCCACTATAGGTACACTGTGTATAGGGTGAGTGGTTCACCTTCACATGTGATATTGCATGATGAGAGGTGAGTGGTTCAACCTTACCCTATAGCTGATGATATATGCATAGTATGAGTGGTTCACCTTCTCCTATGACATATGAGCAGGATGAGTGGTTCACCTTCTCCTATGACATATGAGCAGGATGAGTGGTTCACCTTCTCATGCGAATACCCTAGTGAGAGATGCATATAGGCATTTGTCGGTTGTCACATGTGGACATGTCGGTGGGACGTGGTTCATCTTTTCCCCACATGTAGGATGCTCATTTCCTACGATTGATGGTTGACATGTCGATGGGATGTGGTTCTTCCTTTCCCCACATGTAGGATCCTTCCTATGATTGTTGGTTGGCATGAATGTAGGACGTGGTTCATCCTTTCCCTACTTTTGGTGGTTTGCATGAGCGTAGGATGTGGTTTATCCTTTCCCTACAATGGTTATGACACGTGATTGTAGGATGTGGTTTATCCTTTCCCTACGTGTGGTTGTGAGTAGGATTGTAATTTATTCTTTCCTTGTTGCTCCAACATCATCCTACCCATGTAGTCTGGGACACATGGGAAGTACCTCTCATTTGGCTAATGAGTTGGGAAAAGTGGTGAGGGACCATAGCACTACCGATGGACGCACCGGACACTGTTGTACTCCCTATGACTAGGATGCACGATGTTCAACAACTTGATTTTGGATCAAATCTGATTAGGGTTCTACCCTTGGATTGACTTTTGTCAGTGGAGAGTGGCAAGGTCTTGTGACTCACTATTGATTAATTCTTCTTTATTGTTACATCAGTGTTCAACGGAGTAGAGATTAGATGCAGAGATGGTATATGATGACAGGATGGCATGATGATGGATGGATCGACAGGTGGAATTCTCCCTAGATGAGAGGGAGTGTTAAAATTGGCAACTAGGGCCAAATTCCACTATTGGACAACTCATTTGATGGAGATGATTATTGCATTGAATTCCTCTTTTCGAGAGGACCAAAATTGACCTAAAGATCATCAAATTTGGACAAGTAGAAATGTGTTTTTGAATTTATGCCCACACGTGCAAATTGTCAAGGTCGACCACATCTTCATGCAGGCTCATGAATCCCAAGAGACATGTCACTTCACTCTTAATGATTTGCATAAATGAAAGACCTCCAAGCTCATTTGGCACCTCACTTACTCACACATCCTTCTCTTTCCTCATTTGATTGGTTCGTACAACTTATTGGGCATCTCTTTTCCTCACATGTGTGGTAGCAGAAGGATGAATTATAGGGCGAAATTTCAGATACTGTTGCAGGTTTTACCAATGTTGCCCGTGGGTGGTTTGACCTCCTTTGACTTCGGTTTTTGTACCATAATTTCTTTTTTGGCAGGCTGCATCTATTGGCTCAAGAATTAGGGCATTTTGTTGACTTTGACCGTAGACCAATCGCAGGGTTGACTGCAAAGTTGATCACAGAGTTTGACCAAGTTTGATAGTTGTTTTCATGACTGTTTTGTGCTGACTTTGACCCAGTTTGATAACTGTTTTCATGATTGTTTTGGGCTGACTTTGACCACTTCAAAAGGTCAAGTTTGACTGTGTTTGACTGAACTCCATAAATGACTGTTTGCTGCTATGTTGACCATCATTGACTTTCTTGTTAGGGCATAATTTGACTACTGTTGACTGCAGATTTGACAGCGCTGTTTTGACTCTAATTTCGCAAGTCAAATTTGACTTTTGTAGCTACTTACTCTCTTTGTTGAACATTTTATATAATAATAAGAAGAATTGATAAAAGGGTTTTCCCCATCTTGGGGTTTTTCCCTGGCATCTGCCAAATCTAGTGTCCTCTTGTCTTGGCTTGTCTTTTGTATTTATGTTTGATGTTCTTTCATCAATGACTGCCATATGATAATGGTTAATGTGATTGCTAATGGATTAATGGAATTAATAATGGGCTAATGGATTAATGAAGTAAATGACCTAAGCAAAGAACATGTTAACTAAAAAATTAACAGTACTTGACCCATAAAATACTATTGGACGACTTAAGGAAATACAACCTGTACGACCCAACTATTTCAGCCTATACATCCCTGGTAATTTCAGCTTCTAAGGCCTTGGTAATTTTAGCTTCTATGGTCTTGGTAATTTCAGCCTATGCGACCCTGAGAATTTTGTCCAGTACAACCCTAAGAATTTTAGCTTGTACGACCCTAAGAATTTTTGCCTATATGACCCAGATAAACTTAGTGTGCTTGCTATCCCAACTTGGCTTGTTTGCTTCCCTTGAAAATTGACCTGTTCGTTATCTTCTCTTGCTGTTAGTTCGACCTCCTGTTTCTTAGCTGAAAGCCCAATCACTTGTGCTAAATCGATCTTCCTTTGCATTAGCCTATTTCCTTCTATATAGTTTCTAACCTAATATAGCCAAAGTGATGGAGGGCTGAGATTGGATCTCTACACTTGAGATCTATGCTCACGATATAATCTTTTGTTGACCTTTTTTACTTTAGAAGAGTTGGCCAATAAAGTCAAGAATTTAATTAGTGACTTTATGCCTAATGTTCAAACTTAGGAAATAATTAAATAATTTTTTTGTGAGAGAATTTTGGTGATTCATTGCATGTCATGGCGCTTGACCAATGCAGAATCACCTACTTGGCTATAATTTCAACACTCCCTCTTAGCGAGGAAGGTGTTTTGCACCACCCCCAACTTGTCTTTGAAGAACACAAATTTTCCCTTCATCAAAGCCTAGGTTAGGATGTCTACTTTTTGTTGTTTAACAGAAACTTGTAGAGGGATATATTCCGAAATGGCTTTTAGGTGAACCCAAAAGCTAAAAAGTACAAAATACCAGGAAAGTTGATGACCTCTAACAATACTTTCAACTCTCTGTCTAAATTCATGGGAGACAAATCCTAGTATTTTCCATAGGTACTATAACTGAGTCCTACTTGTTTACAATAATAAATTCTTACGTATTGCGAGCATAAGAGTATGCAAAAAAAATACATTGTGCTATTTGGGAGGCTTTTGGAACAGAGAATCCATGCGGAGTTGGGTTCCTAAAGCCAAGTTAGCATCTGTTTCGTGTTCCTGCTTTTCTTTATTGGATTTCCTGCCTCTTGTGAGAGGAGGTTCCACTGCATTCGAGTAGAGGGATATTTCAATGCTGCCTCCCATGATTGATTTTGTATAAGCTGCTCTAATTGCCATAACTTTCTAGTAAATCTTTGGGGTAGATCTCATCATCTCCATTAGATCTTGAATTTGGAACTGGAGAGACAACTTGTGAAGGAGTTTGGTGTTCATTCTCCCCGACACTTTTGTATTTCCTTGATCCTCATTTGGGGTTTCATCGGGAGGGGTATCTTCATCTTGTTCTGGATCACGAAGAGCCTTAAATGAATCTTTGTTGGACGAAGGTTCTGGCATTGGATTGGCTTCAATAGATTTCTTTGGGTCTACAACCTTGTTTTGTTGATTCCTTCTTCGCTTTTGTTTTAGTTGGAAACCAACCTTTTAGAAACAGGGGCTTGGGCTTCCTCATCTTCTTTTCGTCGAGGGCAGTTTTTGGCAAAGTGCCCATGAGTTTAATAATCATTGCACTTGAAAGGAATTTGCTCATAATCTAATTCCTGGATATGGCTCCATTCTCCTAGATTTAACTTTAGGGCCTTTGGTAAAACTTCATTGAGGTTTACCTCGGCACAGATGCAAGCACAAGAAAATTGACCACCTTTTGGTTCTGCTTTATCCAGATAACGACCGAGCTTGTTTCCAATGTCTTTTAGGGCATTAGCCCCCCAAAGATGAAGCGGGAGGGGTGGTAGCTGGACCCACACCAACAAGGCAATAATCTCAATATTTGAACTGAAATCTAGAGTCCATGGAGTGATAAAGAGGCCTCTAGACCCCATGAAATACGATCTTGATATGAAAATCAAATCTCTTTCCATTTTATTAAGAAACAAAAAGACATAGAAGCCCCTTTATATTGCAAAGAAAGTTACTTGACCTTAAAGCTTGGGGGTCCATTATTGCATGATCTATGTTTCAACAACTTTTGGATTCGGCCACAAGCCCATAAACTTGCTGACCAATGCTTTTTCTGAGAGAGCTAAAGCTCTCTTGCATGGATTTGAAGGAGAGTTCCACTGCATGGATCTCAACTAATTTCTTCACAATTTTTTTGGGGGGAGAAGAAATCCCAATCCCCGAGGTTTCTGAGCTTGCACCAGGGCTCTGAATGCAACCTTGTCCTCGATGGCATGGTGAATAGAGGCGCTACCCTAGAATTCCAACTGAAACTGTGCAAAGAGGGCACCGACTAAATTCCAAGCAAACAATAATGGCCCTAAGGGCATCTGGTTTCGGTAAGAATG
The DNA here is from genome assembly GCA_000404065.3 of Pinus taeda. NCBI lineage: Eukaryota > Viridiplantae > Streptophyta > Pinopsida > Pinales > Pinaceae > Pinus > Pinus taeda. The sequence goes on from APFE031435812.1 coordinate 169,076, forward strand.
CCAAGCAATGAGGGGCTGATGGCTTGAAGGCGCAGGCAACCCTTGGGATCTTCTTTGTGTGGTGCGGCTACAGGAGAAACCCTAACCACAGTGAGGGCTTTGAGCAGGAGTGATCCTCCATTTCCTCAATGTGTTATTCTTGGTTAGGATGTCTACTACCTACTTATCCGTAGGTACATATTGAAGCTTTACTGCCCCCTTTTGCACACAATCTCGAATGAAGTGGTACCTAATATGAATGTGTTTTGACTTGTCATGAAACACCATGTTCTTCGAAAACATGATACAACTCTGATTATCACAGTGAATGATAGTCGGTTCCATCCCCTGACCAAATAGTCCCATGAGAAGCTTTCGAAGCCAAATTGCCTCACAAGCTACCAAGTTAGTAGCCATGTACTTGCACTTAGTAGAACTTAGAGCAATTGACTTCTGCTTCCTACTGAACAAAGAAACTGCTACTGATCCCAAGTTGAAAAAACACCCATAGGTGCTTTTTTTTGTCAGTTGTACTACATGCCGAATCGATGTCGGTGTACCCATCCAACTTCACTCCATCCTTATGAGTATATCTCAACCCATACTCAATTATGCCTCGAAGGTATCTCAACACATGCTTTGTAGCCACCCAGTGCACTCATTTTGGCTCTATCATGAACTGACTGAATGTGTTAATTGTAAAACAAATATCTAGTTTGGTGTTGACCAGATACATGAGAGAGCCAATCAAATTTCTATATGATGTAGGGTTTATTGCTTCTGATCTAGAAGCATCAACCTTCTTTCATTTGGTCACTAGTGGTGTAGACATGGCTTTGCAGTCTTGCATCCTAAATTGCTTCAGGATCTCAACTGTGTACTTCCATTGTCTTAGGAAGATCTCTCCATGTCTTTGCCACACCTCCAAACCCAGAAAATAGAGGATCAACACCAAATCTTTCATCTCGAACTCTGCTGCTAGGTCCCTCTTGCATTCTTCATCAACTTCTCACAACCTGTGAGAAATAGGTCCTCCACATAAAGTACCAAAATTAGAGGCTCTCCCTTGACTCGACTGTAGTACAAGTTTGGGTCTGCTTCATTCTTGGTGAAGTCCATGCCCTACAAGTAACTATCAATCCTGACATACCACGTCCTGTGAGCCTACTTGAGTCCATACAATGTTCTCTTCAATCTGCACACATGGGAATTCCTCCCATGCATCGCAAAGCCCTTTGACTGCTCAATGTAAATCTCTTCCTCAACCACACCATTGAGGAACATTGTCTTCATGTCCATCTTGTGAATCCTCCAACCCATCTACGCTGTAATAGAAATCATTGCCCTGATGGATGTGTATTTGGCTACTGGGGCAAAGGTCTCATTGTAGTCAATTCCCTTCTTTCGATAAAACCCTAAGCTTTGAACTTATCCACACTACCATCAACAATGTGCTTAATCTTCTAATTCCATCTAGAGCCAACCACAAATTTCCCCTTTGGCCATGGTTCAACCTCCCAGACATTGTTCTTCATGATGGAAGAGTACTCTTCCATCATACCATCCATCCACACCTGATGGTTAGATGCTTCCTAAAAGCTGGAAGGCTTGGCCTCAATCAACTCACTCATTAACACCATATAGTCGGAATATCACTGTGGTGCTGTGCTTTGTTTGACTAAATATCTAGGAGTACCCATGTACTCTAATAGTCAATGTTATCAGAACTGAAGTGGAAAACCTTGTGGATCGGGAACTGGTTGGAACGAGACCGAAATCGGTAAAAACATTGCACCAAAAAACCAGTTTACCAAAAACACACAAAATATTCAAATTGTAAAGAAAAACATATATATTCATGTGCATCCATATGAATCCAAACCATTTATACACAAATATGCAAAAGTTCTCATTTATATAGCAAGTAGTAGTGCATATAACCAAAATAGCACATAGTGCAAAACATTGTTGAACCAAAATACTCCAAGAAGTAGGCTCTAAAAGGCCTCTATAGTCCAAAATAACATATGATACTACAATACTAAGGCTACAAGTGCTAATTGTTATCATCAGAATCATCATCTTGATCCTTAAAAACATTGCACCAAAAAACCAGTTTACCAAAAACACACAAAATATTCAAATTGTAAAGAAAAACATATATATTCATGTGCATCCATATGAATCCAAACCATTTATACACAAATATGCAAAAGTTCTCATTTATATAGCAAGTAGTAGTGCATATAACCAAAATAGCACTTAGTGCAAAACATCGTTGAACCAAAATACTCCAAGAAGTAGGCTCTAAAAGGCCTCTATAGTCCAAAATAACATATGATACTACAATACTAATGCTACAAGTGTTAATTGTCATCATCGGAATCATCATCTTGATCCTCCTCATCCTCTTCTATAGAATGAGTAGCCTCCAAGTTTGCAATGGGATTATGGCTTGATTCCCTTGGCCCTAAAGGTGGTATTAGTACTTCTGATATATCTGTCTCTGCAACCTGTGGAGGTGGGTCCAAGTCCAACTAAGAAAGGTCTTCATTGTTAAATGTTGGTCCTTGACTCTCCACAATCCATTTTGATGTTTGATCAAAGTCACCCAAGACGATGTTGTTTGATTCAAGGGTTTTGTTCAGCAATTGGTTGCACCTTAACTTAAGGTTGTACTATACATAAACCATGTCATTCAACTGCGTTTGCTCCAAACCATTCCTCTTCGTAGTGTGTATATGCTCAAACACACTCCAATTCCGCTCACACCTTGGAGCACTGCATGTTTAGCTTAGTATTCAAATTGCAAATTTTTACATTTGATGGCATTCACCACCAAATTGTTGCCACCAATAGGTTGCAAAAAGGGTGGAAGGCAAAGAAGTACAAGCAAATGAATTTAAAACTTGGACTCAACAATTGCAAATTGAAATGAGTAATATAATAATTTGCAAATTTTGACAATTCTTGCGTGGGGGATCCCTTGCTCTATTTCTTATAGCCATAGAAATGCCAAAGGTACCAATACTCTCATTGAAATTTAAGAGTTTGTTGTGAATCTGATCTTGAGTCTTGGGATCTGGGACCATGCGCCCAATGCATTCATACAATCCACCTAGTATCTTCCCATCTGCCTCAAAATTTGTGGTGCAATGGTATCTTAAAAGCTTAGAAAACAAAAACGTATTCGTCAACCAATTTCGAATATTTGGTAAAGCTTTTCTAATTAGCAATGAATGGCAAAAGTTAAAACTTATAAGCATTGAAATCCAAAAATACATACCTTGGATTTAAGTAGACGGATTTATCTGTTCCATCTTTCATCAATTATTCTCCATAGAGGAATGTACTTCTGCCTTCTATCCCCATATGCTGTCTTTATTTGTTCCTTGGCTTGATCGATGGCCTCATAAACAAAACCCATGGCAGGTTCATCACTATCCACCATCTGCAAAACTTTGACAAGACGCTCACTAAATAGCGCAATCTCCTTTACTTTTGACCCATTTTTTTTGTCAAATACTTGGTCAACCATCTGTTTTCCTTCAACTATTTTTCTCCACTGAGATTCATTCCATTCATCACAGGAAAACATCTTCCTTAAGTTGGATATTTGTTGAACAATGGATTGCAACAAAAGAAAGTTTGTTGCAAATTGGGTAATGGCTGATTGAACAAGGTCTTTACCCCCCAGTGTGCTTTCTCATAAGGTTCAAAACCCATGAGTGGTTATAGATGTACCTAGTTATGGATTTTGCTTCATCCACACACTTCTTCACCCACTCAATTTTGCCAATATCCTCAAGCATGAGGTCCAAATAGTGGGCTGCACATGGAGACCACCAATTGGTGGGGTATTTTGTTAAATTTGACAACTAGGGCCAAACATCACTTTGGACAACTCTTATGAGACAGTTGATATTTTTCTTGGATTCCTCTTTTCGAGAGGTTATGAATTTATTTTGATTATGGACAAATTGTCAAGGTCGGCCAGCCATCAAATTAGCCTCCCCCAACCTTCAACGTTGCATATAAATACAAGGTGCCTCCTCATTTTGGCATCTCATCTCATTCATCTTTCTCTCTCTCATCTTGATTGGGTACGGATTTCTGGGCCTCTCTCTCTCCACACGTGTGAAATGAAGACTACCTTTTTTAGCTGCTGCGTTGACCAGATTTGTCCGAAATTTCAGGAGGCCGAACTTTCAAGAAATCGAAATTTCAGGAGGCTGACTTTGACCAGTGTTGACATTGTTTGACTTCGGTTTTGTGAGAGAGAATTCTGTTTGGCCAAGCCGCTGTTATGGGCACAAAACCAAGGTAGTTTGACCCCTGCATTGACTAGCGTTGACTGCCCTAATTCAGGTTGCTGTGTTGACTTTTTTGACCAAATTGGACTAGTTATTTTCGGACTGTTTTGGGCTGCATTATCTTGCTATTGGAGGCCGAGTTGACCAAGGTTGACGGAGCTGATTTGGAGGTCAATTTCAACCCTGTTGACCAGCATTGACTTTCTGGCTAGGGCTTTTAGTTTCTGTTGTTTTGACTGATCAGTTTGAGCAACTGAATATTGTAAATTGTACTCTCTCTCTGCTGAACTTTTGAAGAATCATAAGAAGAATTGATCAAGGGTTTCCCCACATTGGGGTTTGTCCTTGGCTGGTGCCATATCTTGTCCTCTTGTGTTGGATTGTCTTCTACTGTTATTGTTTATGTTCTCTCTGCATTTTACTATCATGTTGATGTGATTGCTATACTGGATATGATATTGGGCTAATAAAGAAAATTGAATTAAAATTGCTCTTAAGCATAAAACATACCATTGTTATCCTAAAATTAACATTTTTTCCTGAACATCTTTCCAGCTGCAACATAGTTGGAGGCATTATTTGTGATCACTTGTACAACATTTTCAACCCCTAATTCCATAACTACATTCAAAAGATGAAATAGTAATTGTGGATCCTTCACCTGATGAGATGCATCAATAGATTTGAGAAACATAGTACCTTTTGGACAAGCAATTAAGAAATTTAATATGGTGTGAGATCTATCATCAGTCCATCCATCAGACATAATTGTGCACCTTGTTTTGGTCCATGATTGCCTGAACTTTGTAAGGTACTCTTGTATTCGTTGGACCTCACTTTGTAAAAGTGGCGCCTTGATATCTTGAAAGCTAGGGCCTTTGAAGCTTGCTCCTCATGAAGCTATAACATCAACCATAGGTATACTTCAACAATATTCAAAAAATCTGAAGTTGACTTCTTTGAATAAGGCTTTAACCAATCACTGATTGTATACTACTTGAATAGGCTTGTTATATCTCAGAATGACTCAAAAAGGAACTGTTCTGTAAGTTATATACCATCATTGAAGAGATGTTTGAATATCCACCTAGAAGTCGACTTCTACATCACTGTTCAGATTCGGTCTTCTTTTATATATAATCAATAGGACAGTGACCTTTATTTCGGGTATCTCAACTTCTTATATAAAGACTGTAGCTTCAGTAATGGATTTTTCAAATAAGATTCCAATGCTAATTAGGTTTTGGTCCCTTTAGTTCATAAAAGATGTCTTAAATTTGTAATTTAGTCACTCAAGAAACCTTATAATTACAGATCTCTGAGACGGCTTGAAATTCGGCTTTCTGAGGTTGATTCAGACTATATTTTTATGTACAGACCTTTGCTTTTTCTCCCATAGATTTCTAGCTGTTCGAATCTCAAATATGCTGCTCGACTCTTCTTACTGTTTTGGATTTCCAGTTTAGGTCTGTGGCCTAACTCCCCCAGGTCTGCAGCCTAATTGCAGAGGTAAGGTTTTATGACTATGCCTAGAAATGTGTCATATTAGTTCGGTTCCTCTTCTCGATGATTCAGCCTCCAAAAATAGATTTGAAACCCTTTACTCTTATCATAGGATTGATCTTGTAGTTGCCTTTGATCCATTGACCTTAGCTTTAATACCATGTTGAGAAATCGAGGTCAACTTAGTTAGGGGTTATTTAATTTGATTTTTCTTTCACTTGATAATTTCTTTTGATTAGTTATTACTTCTTCTTCTTAGTTATTATATTTTTGATCATCAGGTCAATTTCAAAAACTTCAAAGACAATAGGAGAACACAAGATGTAGGCACTCAACTAGGGCAAAACCCCTATGGAGGGGAAAACCTAGTCAAACTCTTCCATTAGTAGATTCAACTCAAATTGAGACAACCAATACTTTACAGACTTTCCTTCATCCATCAAGTTAGCCTCCCAAGTCAAACTTTTAGTCAAATCTTCCTTTAGTGAACATCAGTTCTTCAGCGAAAATTTTGGCCCTCTCTGCAATCCAGAAGCTCGATCCTGCAATTATCTTGGTCTTATCGCATGTGTGATAGAATGTGACAAAATTTCAGATTTTCCCTTCTTTCGCTATACTTCTTGCCTTCTTTACTAGTTCTTTTGGTGATTGGATAAATGCTTCCTTACTATTTCACACTTTCTTCTTTTCACTAAAATTGCAGATCGAATCACTTCTTGCTTGCACTTAAACAAGGTCGAGTTCATGGCTATATATAGTGGTTTGAGGCTCCATTATTAGGCTAATTTGAACTGTGGGTAGGCCGACTTGATGGTGGAGGAAATTATGACTTAGTTACAACAAAATAATTCCATTTCTTGACATACAAAGCCCAAGAAGGGTCTATGACTTTGACTTTTGACACAAAAGCCTACAATGGAGGCTTGACCTGGAAGCATGAAGCCTATGCTCATAAAATAAATTTTCTTTTATACTAATTTTCTTTTTCTTGACAAATATATTACAACTTGACTTAAGTACAATTATGAAGACCGACACTTGTTAATTATGGAGTGTTTTTTATAGAAAGGAGACTGTTAGGGTTTCTAGAGAATTATAATTTTAATTTAAAAAAAATGAAACTAGCTTAAGGAGTGAATTAAAGTTAATTATAATGGTAAATATAGTGTTTTTGGCCTATACAAAGGCCCCATCTACCTTCTTGGCTGCTTAAGTGGGCTCGTGCAAGTCATCAAATGCCCCAAAACACTGCAGAAATGGCCTGAAACAGCCTTGAGATGCTGCTAGATGTACCATACATTGTTTCTCAATCGTGAAATGCCACCTTGAGAAGCTACAAATGCTGCAAAAACAGTAAATAAATCCACTCACCAAAAAAACTACTGCCCACACCATTTTTGCTGCCCACAATTGTTCTTTGGCTGGAAATGCACCAAAACTTGCTCCCAATCCTCCAAAACACAACTAAAATGCTTTCTATGTTAAAATTTGGATACCAGAGGACAAGTAGTTCCCTAAGGCTTTGATCTTTGGCCTAGGGAAAAAGTGTCCAAATTTATTTGTACTTTTCTCCTAAAGTGACTTTATAAGTGGTAAAGTCAATTTAATTTAAAAGTGACTTTATAAGTGGTAAAGTTACATTCTAATTTAAATGTGACTTTATTAAACTCAATGAAGAATTAGAAAGTGAAAAAATGACTATGGAAATAAAAGGCTAAATGGGTCTTTATTTAAGTGGGTGAGTTAAAAAATAGAAAGTGAGAATTAAATGCACATTTATTCTCATCCCTAGATCTAAATGAATCTCAGCCATCAGATTTTAGGGTAATCCAAAAGGTTATTTAGAGAATAAAAGGAGAAGAGAAGAAAAGATCATTCATTCTTTCATGAGCATTTGAGAGAGAGAAGAGAGAGCAAGGAGAAAATTTTTGAGTAGTGAAAAAGTGAAGGAGAGCAGCAAGAAGACATTTCAGCAAATTTGGGCAGCAACATTTATTGGCACGCATACCAAGGAAAACCAGTGCAATAGGAGAAATGCACTGAAATTGAGGAAGAGGGACAACAAGCTCTGGCCCTATTTTTCGAGGCTCGCCGTACAACATTTAATGTTGTTTTATTGCTGTAAAAATTTCTATTTTGGCGGTTCGCTGATTGGCACAATTTCAAGGAGGAGTTCAAGCATGGAAATCGAGACAAGTTGTAATTTGTGGTTGTTGGAATTTTTACTGTGTATTTAAGTTTCTCAGTAAAAGCATTTTTAGAAATAAAGAGGAGATCTCACACTGGTTTTCCCCAAGAGTTGTAGGGGGTTTTTTCAGGGTCACATTGACCAAAAATGTTATATACATAGGGGGGGTAATATGGGGTACCGAGGGAGGTACCCAAGGTAATAATATAATAATGGGATGGGCCATAGTAATAAATAAGGTGGTTAACCCATGTCATGTAAGGGACCACAAGTAGTAATAATGATGTAAGGGGCCCATGGTATTAGTTGATGGTATGAGGAAACCATGGTAATGATACATGGTATTGTATGTATGAGGCCTATATAGAGGTTAGAGACTCTACATGGAGAGACATGAAGAGAAGTAGTCTTGTATGAACAAGCATATGGCTTGTGGAGTGTTCTCCTTCCTTAAGGAGTGAATGTATGGTGTTGCCCTACCTTAAGGGTTTGAGATCAATAAAGTATCATTTCATATTATTCTTGGGTTTATTGGTATTATCTTATACTTTTTTATCAGATCTATAATATTCTTGGGTTAGATATACAACAAGGGTAATGATACATGGTATTGTATGTATGAGGCCTATATAGAGGCTAGAGACTCCACATGGAGAGACATGAAGAGAAGTAGTCTTGTATGAACAAGCATATGGCTTGTGGAGTGTTCTCCTTCCTTAAGGAGTGAATGTATGGTGTTGCCCTACCTTAAGGGTTTGAGATCAATAAAGTATCATTTCATATTATTTCTATCTTGTTATTCTTGGGTTATTTCTATTATCATAATATTTCCGGGTTAGATCCACAACAAGTGGTATCAGAGCACTTTCTTGGGCACAAAAGTGGATTTTTTTTTTTTTTTTTACTTTTTGCAGGATTTCAAGGGCGGCGAGTTTTCCGATCATATCTGTACGTTTTGGTTCAAGATATACAAAATATTATTGTAGATCTGTATTCCTTGTGAAAAAATAGCCGATTTCAAAAAAAAAATCGGTCGAATCGGAGTCCGGATGAAGGAGATATCGCTGATCTAAAAATCAGTGGGGTTGCAGCTAAGTTTTTAGGGCAGCGCGTTTGCGGCGCAGATCTAGATGTCCTGGTGCAAAATTTGCAAGACCTAATTGCAGATCTGGAATCTTTGTGAAAAAGCACCCAATTTCAAAAAAAAAATCAGGTGAATCGGAGTTCGGATGAGGGAGATATCGCTAATTTAAAATCAGCACTCAGCACTTTTTTCAGAAATTTTGGGTGACGGCGGGAGAGTAGCAGCGCAGCTCTGGAATTCTAGTGCCTGGATCAGGATTTCTATCACATGGGCAGATGCAGAAGGGCTGTTACATTTCCAAAAACAGGTTATAATAGAGATTTTGAGCAATATTGACGAAACTGTGACATTTTCAAATTTTCGCCAAGCAAGTGGATTTTTTCAAACCTCCATGGCTTCTAGCATGGAATTTTTTACAGGAAAAGATGATGGTCCAACTATTGAAGAATTCATAAAGGACCTAAAGCGTATATTTGGGAGATATTGGAGGGATTCAATGTGGTTTAATTTAAAAGATGGGGCTGCCAAATGGTGGTGCTCACTTGACTGCAAGCAGTTGACCAAACTCTCAGAGGTAGAATTTGAACGAGTCCTTTTAGACAAATGGTCTCGGGCTAGGAAAAGGGAGAATGAGACACATAAGGGATTAATTCCTACTGGTATATTCTTATTACAGGTTCATGGATTGCTTCAAAAAGAGAAGATCATTGTTTCCATCAATCCTAGTTGTAAACATAATTTTATCAGTGTTAATTTGGCAAAAAAATTGCAAGTCCCAGCAAAACAAATTGAACATACACAGGTTGATAATGAGGATGTTTAAGTGTACAAGGATTTGAAGATTTCTATGGATAAATATGTGTTGCATGGTGATTTTTATGCTTCAGAGATGGATAATATGATGTTGTTTTGGGATATTCTTGGATGGAATCTGTGGGTACTATCAATATTAATGTGTAGAAGAAATTCTTGAAACTCTGGTATAAAAAGAAGAAAATTACATTACAGGATATTTCCATCAATAAACAGGTAGAGTCCAAGGAGGCTTAAGAAGAAGATGTTCTAGGGACTGACATATCAGATGATGAGTCAGTGATGATCGACAATCAAACACAAACAGAGGTTGAAGCAGAAAAGGTTATAGGTGCTGATACATCAGATGAGGGTTCAGTGGTTGAAGTAATATTAGAAGATAAGACACCACAACAGACACCACAACATGCACCAGATAACAGTCAGGCTCCAGTAAGGGGTGAATTAAAGAAAAAGATACCGTGGGTTAAAACTTCAACATATCATCACCCACATCACCCTGCAAGACAACCATCAAGATGACAACCAATTAGCCACAAGGACAACAACCCCCGTAGGACAGATAAAGAGGAGAGAAGATCCACCTATTACACATCAACACAGAAGAGCTACCATGGTCAACTTCCATCTCAAGCGAGTGAGGCACCAGCAAGACCAAGGGTTCACCTTTCTCTTGGATGACTAGATGCACGTGCATGGTACCAGTGGACTACTCTTTTGAGTAGATCTTATTATTTGTGTTCTTCCCATGTTTCGAGGACAAAACATGCTAAGGGGGGT
>APFE031435812.1:182305-192881 GCA_000404065.3 Pinus taeda
AAAACATAAATCTTTACCACAGATTTGAAAATTTCAGTTTGGTAGGATAGTGAAACATGTCTTTGGGTTTGAGAGTTGAAGACAGGTTGGATGGACAGAACAACTACAGTGCATGGAAGGAGATAATCCAAAAAATCTTTGAGGAAGCAGAAGTCTGAGGCATTATGGTAAATACCACACAGAACCCAGTAGCAGTACCTGCTGAACCTGTACAGTGGCAGAGTTTAACAAAAAGAATGCTAAGGCAAAATATTGATTCTGGAAGGAATCAAAGATCATGTCATTCCTCATATGAGAGGAAAGACTGATGCACATGAGATGTGGAAAGCTTTGACCAGTCTTTACCATAGCTCAAATGAAAACAGAAAAATGGTCCTAAAGGAGAAACTGAAGGCCATTAAAATGGTTAAGACTGACAGTGCTACAACATACCTCACAAAGATCACTTCAGTGAGAGATGAGTTGGCAGCCGTAGGTGAGATCATTGCACCCACTGAATTGGTGAGAATTGCTTTGGATGGTCTTCCCAAGACTTGGGAGAATTTTGTGGATGGGATTGTTGCACGGGAAAACCTTCCCGATTGGGAGAGTTTGTGGGATGTTTGCATTTAGAATGAGATTAGAAAGAACCATCTTGGGGCAGCCAAACAAATTGAGGAGGATGACAATGTGGCATTGTTAGCAAGAGGCAAAAGGGGCAGAGCAAAGAAGCAAGCTTCCAACAGTGGAGGCAAAAGCAAAGGTAAAGGCAAGCAGTAGAACAAGGAGAGGGACTATTCCAAAGTCAAATGTTGGAATTGTCAAAAGTTGGGACACTATGCTGTTGTGTGTTCGGAGAAGAAGAACAAAAAAGGGAAAGACAAACCCATGGCAGCTTCTGCAGAGATAGAGAGCTTCTCAGAGAGATTTGATCGGGAGTTTGGGTTCATGGCTTGTGAGGCCACTAGCACAGGATCACCTGCCATACAGGTTCAGAGGGAGTGTGAATTCCCCGCTACTAGCAAAGCATCTTCTAACATTTGGTATGTTGACAATGGCACTTCTCGCCATATGACAGGAGTCAGAGAGTACTTCTCAGAGCTTTCAGAGGGTGATACTAATATGGAGGTACTACTTGGTGATGACAACATTGTTAGAGCAGTCAGTGTGGGGACATTGACATTTGATAGGGGACCCAAACCTCCCATGAAAGTGTCAAATGTTCTATATGTGCTTGGAATGAAGAAGAACCTGATATCCGTCTCGACACTGAGGATAAAGGGTATGATGTGTTGTTCAGGAAAGGGCAGGTGCTTATTAATTCTAGGGGAACTCCAACTTCTTCAGCTAGAGAGATTGGTGTGTGCCATGCCAAGGTGTACAAGTTCTCATTCCAGCGCCTGATGGCATTGAGTAGCAGCACTCGAGACAAGTTCGACAACAGATCTAGCAATTCAAAGTTGTGTGAGATTTGGCACCGCGAGATGGGGAATATGTATCATGGGGCCTTGAGTACATTGCGGGAGATCACCATCGGTGTGCGAGATTTCAGTTCTGATCACCTTGATGTATGTAGAGGATGTGCTATGCGGAAGTTTGCCAGATCCCCTTTTCCCAGCAGTGACAGCAGAGCGACCGGGGTCCTTGACTTGATACATACCGATGTGAGTGGTCGGATGTCTCATGTATCATTGAATGGCTATGAGTACTATGTTTTATTCATTGATGATCACTCTAGGAAGACCTAGATTTATTTCTTGAAGACCAAGAGTGAGGTTTTCAAGTGGTTTCAAAAGTTCAAAGCTCTTGTGGAGACCCAGACAGGTAGGAAGATCAAGGTCCTCAGGTCGGACAATGGAGGGGAGTATACCCGTGGTGAGTTTTGTGCTGAGGCAGGCATTAGAAGGGAGCTCACAGTTCCTTACAACCCTTAACAGAATGGGGTTGTAGAGAGGAAGAACAGATCCATTGCTGGGGCTGCCAAAGCCATGCTTCATGATCAGGGGTTACCTTTATTTTTGTGGGGATAGGCCTGCAACATTGTTGTGTACTTGTAGAAAATGAGTCCACATCATGCCTTGGTGAATATGACTCCGGAGGAGGCTTTTTCTGGGAAGAAGCCTTATGTTGGGCACTTTCGTATCTTTGGGTGCTTTACATATTCCTATGTCCCTAAGGAGAACAGGACCAAGCTAGAGCCCACCGCAGACAAGGGCATCTTTGTGGGTTATAGCGAAACCTCGAAAGCTTATCAGATTGCGTAGAGGAATGTGGTTGTCAGGCGAGATGTGAAGTTCGAGGAGAAGAGAGCTTTCAGGAGGTCTCGGGGGTTAGAGTATCCAGAGTCACCAGATCCTCAGGAGCAGTTGAGTCAGTCACAGGGATCCAGTGGTCAGGGATCAGGAGGTACATCGATTACAGTGTCAAGTCCATCAGTGAGCAGTGGCTCTCAAAGTCACTTGCGTGGTTCCTCGGGCAACATGCAGGGAAGTTCGTAGAGCAGTTCATAGGGTAGTCCACTAATGGACAGTTCGCATGGTACTTCAGCTTCTACAGGCATAGATTCAGGCATGAGGTCAGTTGACAGGCCTTCATGAGTTTAGGCTTTTGATGATAATGAGGATTCTTTCACTGCGGTGGGAGAAGTATGCTCAGGGAAGAGGAAGCCTAAGTGGCTTCAAGATACCTTGCGCAAGGCCACATCAGTTGCTGGGCCAAAGAGACAGGTTAGAGAGAGTAAACCACCTGACCGGTTCTGTAGTTACATGGCATTGGTAACAAGCATTGTTGACTCCGAGCCTTCTAGTTATGAGGAGGCAGCTAGCCAGCAGGTCTGGAGAGAGGCCATGATGGAGGAGTATTCTTCTATTATGAAGAACGATGTTTGGGAGGTAGTGCCGAGGCCTGAAGGTAAATCAGTTGTTACTTCTAGATGGCTCTACAAGATAAAGCATGCTGTAGATGGTGGCATCGAGAAGTTCAAGGCTTGATTTATGGTGAGAGGGTTCTCACAGGTAGAGGGAGTTGACTATGAGGAGACCTTCGCTCCCGTAGCTCGGTATACATCTATTCGCTCCATTATACCGATTGCAGCAGAGATGGGTTGGAAGATCCACCAGATGGATGTGAAGACCGCATTTCTCAATGGCTTTATTCAGGAGGAGGTTTATATTGAGCAGCCGCAGGGCTTTGAGGTGCATGGGAAGGAGTCCCATGTATGCAGATTGAAAAAGGCACTCTATGGCCTGAAGCAAGCTCCCAAAGCTTGGTGCTCGAGGATTGATACATACTTGCAGCAGTTGGGTTTCACAAAGAGTGAGGCTGATCTGAACCTATACTTCGTTGTGGTGGGTGAGGAGCCTCTCATTCTGGTGTTGTATGTTGATGACTTGATCATCATTGGTGCAGAGAGACTCATTGAGGGCTGCAAGAGAGATCTTGCTTCAGAGTTTGAGATGAAGGATATCAGCTTGATGCATTATTTTCTGGGATTGGAGGTGTGGCAGGAAGAGGGGCATTTCTTCTTGGGACAAGGGAAGTACATTGTGGATATGCTTAGCAGATTTCACATCGAGGACTGCAAACCCATGTCTACACCTTTGATCACTAACTAGAAAAAGCTTCACGCTTTTGATTCCGAGTTGATGGATCTTACTCTGTACAGGCAGTTGATTGGTTTTTTGATGTATTTGGTCAACACTTGACCAGATATATGTTTTCCAGTTAACACTATGAGTCCGTTCATGTGCGAGCCCAGGAGAGTGCACTGGGTGGCTACAAAACACATTCTTCGTTACTTGCAGGGGACTGTGGATTTTGGTCTGGATTATAGACAAGGTGATGGAGTGAGACTGACAGGGTACATGGATTCAGATTGGGCAGGTTGTGCTTCAGATAGGAAGAGTATTTCCGGGTGTTGTTTTGGGTTGGGTTCGGCAGTTGTGTCATGGATCAGCTGGAAACAATAGTCACTTGCATTGAGTTTAGCTGAGGCAGAGTATATGGCTGCTAGTTTGGCTAGTTGTGAGGCCATATGGCTTCGCAAGATGTTTGGTCTATTTGGTCAGGCATTGTGACCTTCAGTAATTTACTGTGATAATCGGAGTTGCATAAAACTCACAGAGAATCCAGTTTTTCATGACAGGTCAAAGCATATTGAGATCAATTATCACTTCATTAGAGACTATGTCCAAAAGGGAGCTGTGAAGCTTGAGTACATTTCCACAAATGAGCAGGTAGTGGACATTTTCACCAAGCCTTACCACGGGGTAAGCATGTCTACTTCAGAGACAAGATGGGAGTGGTGAGGAACACTTTCCTTGGTAAGAGGGAGTGTTAAAATTTGGGTACCAGAGGACAAGTGGTTCCCTAAGACTTTGATCTTTGGTCTAGGGAAAATTGTCCAAATTTATTTGTACTTTTCTCCTAAAGTGACTTCATAAGTGGTAAAGTCAATTTAATTTAAAAGTGACTTTATGAGTGGTAAAGTTACATTCTAATTTAAAGGCGACTTTATTAAACTCAATGAAGAATTATAAAGTGAAAAAGTGACTATGGAAATAAAAGGCTAAGTGGGTCCTTTTTTAAGTGGGTGAGTTAAAAAATAGAAAGTGAGAATTAAATGCACATTTATTCTTATCCCTAGATCTAAATGAATCTCAACCCTTAGATCTTAGGGTAACCCAAAAGGTTATTTAGAGACTAAAAGGAGAAGAGAAGAGGAAAAGACTATGTTGCACGAGTTCCCGAACCCGGGGGTGGGGTTCTTGAACCCGTCCCTAAGTATCGGATTCGGGTACGGGTTCTTCTCAGAAGAACCCATAAGAACCGGGTTCTTCAAAAAAAAAAATTGGGTTCTTTTCCTTTAATGGGTTATTTGGTTCTTGGGTTCTTCGGTTTGGGTTCTTTGGGTTCTTCAGAAAAATTCTATTAAAAAAAATTTTCAAATAAAATAATATATATTATATGATATTGAAATTTAAAAAAATAAATATGATATTATTATCATGTTCCAAGAAAAAGTGGTTCGGGGCGGGGACGGGGACGACATTTTTTTGAAACAAGGGCGCGGTCCGTCGGGTAATATAATAATATTAAATTTATAAATTAATAAGTTAATAATATATATGAAATTTGAATTTGTATATTTTTCAACTTTAAACAAGAAAACTTTAATCATTTAAACGTGCACATCATTGAACATTCAACATTCACATTGAAATTTCAAAATTTATCACCAAAAAATTGTTCCGTGTTTACATATTAATAAGAATCATGAATCATGATATATGTCCATTGTCATACTACATTCAAAATTTGGCTTAAGGCATCTTCAAACATGAACTAGGAAATTTTAAAATACTAAAATAAAAATAGCTAAAGCCTAATGAACAATGGCTTCCTCAAGCCATGTCATCAACATCCATGTCACCAACATCACTAAGATCTTCAGCTAGTATGCTCTCCAGGTAGGAATCACTCTCATCTTGAGGCTCTTGCTGATCCATAGCAATTGGAGGTAGCTCAATAAGGCCATATGGTTGTATCTCCTTGTCCACACACATCGTCAGTTCACATCCCATCATCAAATGTTAATTTGAGTGGGTTCATTCAAAGTTGACAAGATACAGGCCTGGACAACAAGGCAAAATGTGCAAAGGAGCAATAATCCTGCACTCACTAATCAAGTTAAGCTAATCATAGTTGATGTTTCATATTTGATATTATACTTAAGTGCATTAAGATACACGAATGGACAAAACCCTGCACAACCAAATTAAGAAATACAACACTATGGCAATTTCCAACATTTCTCTCATTGATCTGTTGATAAATGCCAAATTACGGAATAAAAAAGAACACCAACCACACGGAGCCACAATACAAAGAAAGTCACCGCACAGGGAAACAAAATATACATAGATTATAGAACGCTTCACAGAATAAACATATGCAGCCTCCGAGAACACACTTGAACAACAACGTCTTTGCCCGACGTCTCCTCTGCGCAAACACCAGCTCAAACTGGCCGACGTCTCCCTTGTACAAACAACGTCCTCTGCCAACCGCTGGTGATGGAACGCCTAACGCCTAACGCCACTGGTGCTCTGTCCGTTTAAAGGTGCCATTGAATCTGTCCACTGCCACCGGAAATGGGTAAATCGGAACAGGACAACCAAAAACAAAAATAAAATTCGATGGCTGTGGGTTAGTTAAAATTTTAGGTTTTAACTTTTAAGTTTTTGACATTTGTTAATAATAAACTATGTTGCATGGGTTACCGAACCCGGGGGTGGGGTTCTCGAACCCGTCTCGAGTTCCTGTCCCTAAGTACCAGATTCGGGTACGGGTTCTCCTCAGAAGAACCCATACGAACTGGGTTCTTCTATGAAGAATCGGGTTCTCCAAAAAAAAAATTGGGTTCTTTTCCTTTAACGGGTACTTTGGGTTCTTGGGTTCTTTAGTTTGGGTTCTTCGGGTTCTTTGGGTTCTTCAGAAAAACCTTATATTAAAAATTTAATTTTCAAATAATTTTTTTTATTATTGAAATTTAAAAAATTAATAATATGATATTTATTATTAACAAATGTAAAAAACAATGTCAAAAACTTAAAAGTTAAAACCTAAACTTTTAACTAACCCACAACCGTTGAATTTCATTTTTGTTTTTGGTTGAGCTGTTCCGATTTACCCATTTCCAGCGGCAGTGGACAGATTCGACGACACCTTTAGACGGACAGAGCATCAGTGGCGTTCCATCACCAACGGTTAGTAGAGGACACTGTTTGTGCAGGGGAGATGTTGGGCAGAGACATTGCTGTTCAAGTGTGTTCTCGGACGCTGCATATGTTTATTCTGTGAAGCGTTCTATCATCTATGTATATTCTGTTTCCCTGTGCGATGACTTTCTTTGTATTGTGGCTTCGTGTGGTTGGTGTTTTTTTTTTAATTCCGTAATTTGGCATTTATCAATGGATCAGTGTGAGAAATGTTGGAAATTTCCATAGTGTTGTATTTCTTAATTTGGTTGTGCAGGGTTTTGTCTATTCGTGTATCTTAATGCACTTAAGCGTAATATCAAATATGAAACATCAACTATGATTAGCTTAACTTGGTTAGTGAGTGCAAGATTACTGCTCCTTTGCACGTTTTGCCTTGTTGTCCAAGGCTATATCTTGTCAACTTTGAATGAACCCTCTCAAATTAACATTTGATGATGGGATGCGAATTGTTGATGTGTGTGGACAAAGAGATACAACCATATGGCCTTATTGAGCTACCTCCAATTACTATGGATCAACAAGAGCCTCAAGATGAGAGCGATTCTTACCTGGAGAGCATGCTAGCTGAAGATCTAAGTGATGTTGGTGACATGGATGTTGATGACATGGCTTGAGGAAGCCATTGTTCATTAGGCTTTAGCTATTTTTATTTTAGTATTTTAAAATTTCCTAGTTCATGTTTGAAGATGCCTTAAGGCAAATTTTGAATGTAGTATGACAATGGACATATATCATGATTCATGATTCTTATTAATATGTAAACACTGAACAATTTTTTGGTGATAAATTTTGAAATGTCATTGTGAATGTTGAATGTTCAATGATGTGCATGTTTAAATGATTAAAGTTTTCTTGTTTAAAGTTGAAAAATATACAAATTCAAATTTCATATATATTATTAATTATGTTGACACCTAATCCTCATGATTGGGTGAATTTATGTAAATAATTAAATTAGGAATCTGAACAGTCATCAGGAGATGAACTGAATAGTGACACCCTATTGTATATAACAAAGACATACCTGATGGAATAAGTGGAATCAGTTTTTCTGCCTAATGGAGTTACTGCCTGGCCTGACATGGTATCAGAGCCAACTCCTTTTTTTAGCTCTCATGCTCCTTGTAACTCCTTTGTCTGTCTGCCATATTCCTTTTACCTAGCTCTCTGTCAGCTAGAAGGTGTCTGTCCATGAATGTTTGCTGTTCTGCCATATTCCATTTATAAAACCTACGCCCTGCTCTTCTGAAGCGCTGTCCTGTCCAGCGCTGTCCACAATGTCCTGAAAGAAGCGCTGTACGTTAAAATTATTTTGTGAATGGTCTGACATAGTATCCACGCTGATTTGTGAAGGTCCTGACATTTGAACGCTACCTGACGGTATTGGAATCAACGCTCCCTTACGGTATTGGTATCAAAGCTGGATGAAACATTGTCATTGAACGCTGTTCATTCCATTGAACTCTGTGTATACCCTTCAACGCTGTTCATTCCATTGAACGCTGTCTATTAAAATCTAGCCGCCCTTACTCTGTTACGCCCTCGCCTATCTTTCCAACAGAGGCTGCGTTAATAACGCATATCGTTCCTTTTCTGGGAGCTTAGGATATTTGTTGATTTTTCTGCTATTTCTTAAACACTGCACTGCCGGTTTGATATACCTATTGAGGATTTGCAGAGGAAATTTAGCGTGGAGTGCAAGATTAAAGAAAAGGATGCCAAGTCGAACGAGTGGGCCTATAACGCCAGACTAGACGCTTGTTGTTATCCACAAGCGTCCTCAAAAAGGCGAGTGAAGCACATGATCCTGAGGCGGCTAATGCTGCAATCAGATAGGCGACTCTTGGCACCATTGTAAGTGGCTTCCCTGAGGTGACGAGGAAGCAGTAAATTGCACTGCACGAAAAGGTCATTGAATCAAATATGCTGGGCATTTCACTGAATCGAAGCATTTCGTTTCGTTGAGTGGTAAGGGAGCTGATATCACCTACTGTGTAATGATCATGCTATATGGTCTAAAGGTCCTTTTGATGACATTTAAAGACCCTGGTTCGAGTTTTTGCTTGAGCGCTTGATGTCAGGGATGTGGGGTGTAACCCTAGACCACCCAAATCTCTCTTTCAGTCAGGGTTTGTTATAGATATAGCTCAGCATGAAGCCTGTTCGAGTCACGGATCTGGTTGATTTTTGGGTTGGAATTAAGGCCGCAGATTTCAATTACTTAATTGGAGGGTTCAAAATTTAAGCCGTAATCACGGACAGTGTTGGGTTTGATTAGTTTGAAATGGTATATAATGCATTAAAATGTTATATGTAGTAAAAATTTTTGGGCAACGAGGTATAATGTTTGTAATATTTGAAAATACATACATATGTATTACACCATAGTGTTGTTTTCATAAAGTTGTTTTCAAAGTGACTAACATAGTTAACGCCCCTGCGTTTGACTGTGTTTAATATATTGTTTGAGGCCAGAATACATTTTGATATCATAATCAATTTTCTTTTAGTAGTAGAAGTATTTTTACAGCTCTTGGATTTTACAATGCATTCAATCATATCTATGGTGGGAATAGTTCTCACTGGCAAGGAGAACTATCCTGAATGGTCTCGGATGATAAAACTCACCCTCATTTTCAATGAGTTGTGGAAAGGAGTGTGTGTTGGAGAAGGAGACAATGACCCAGTACAGCCTACCTCAGACAAGGAGCTCGTTATTTGGGAAAACAAGAACAACAAAGCTTATGCATTAATCGCAGCATTTGTAAATGAAGAGGTGAGTCGCCATATTTCGTCATATTCAACTGCCTTTGAAGCCTTACAAAAGCTGAAAGAACTCTATGACTCACATTCTGCGCTTGAAGTTGTTCAACTCATGATTAAACTCTTCACTCTTGAACTGCAAAATAATGATCCTCTTGCTCTTGCATCTGAAGTAAAGTCTATAATGCATGATATCAAATCCACTAAGGTTGAATTGGATATTCCTCTTATCGCTTTTCTCAAGGCACTTATCCTACTTACTCCAATTATCTTGAGTCATTGCAAGAAAATGGAAATCTCAAAGATATCATCTTTGACTCTCTTGTGAAAAAGTTTGCTAAAAGAGAGAAAGCTTTTGGAAAGAAGACAACCCCTGAATCTCCTGAAGAGGCTGTGTGCCTTGCTCACAAAGAAAAGCATTCTACTCAAGATTCTTCAAGAGGAAGAGGTGGTCGAAGAGGAAGAGGAAGATATTTTAGAGGCAGGGGGGACGACATTCTCAAGGAGAAAAGGCATATTTTCACTGCATTCGCTACAAAAGAAATGGATCACATGATGCCTCTACATGCAAGCTACCATGGGACAAAATTGAGCAGAAAAGAAATCAATAGAAAGGTAAAACTGATGATACAGACAAAGGTAAAGCACCTGAATTCGCTCACTATGCTGTGGCACAATGTAAAATTGGAGTAAATGAAGATTTATTTAATGCTTCACTTACTTCTTGGAAAAATGATTGGTTGCTTGATTCAGGAGCAACCTGCCACATGACTCATAGAAAATATTTTTTTGAAGATTTCATTAACAATGTTGATGGAGCAGTATACTTTGCAAATCAATAAAAAATCAAGCCATCAGGGCTTGGCACAATCAGGCTTAAATTGCCTGGTCTTCCGGACTTTCTTCTACATCATGTTCTATATCTCCCACAACTCAAGAGAAACTTGTTGTCCCTGGTCCACATCCACTAGCAAGGTCACTCCATTCATATGTTTGATGGCAAGCTTGAGGTAAGAAAAGCATTTGACCACTCACTTGTCATGAGGGGAATA
>APFE031435812.1:193435-215451 GCA_000404065.3 Pinus taeda
GCAACAACTTGATCGCTTGGATAGATTCGCAAAAACAAAATCATTTCAAGAATTTGATAATCAGATTCCACATCTTGAAGGGAGGATTCCTATACTAGATCAACATGTGGAATCTTCTTTTGAAGAACACTCCCCCCTGCATGAAACTCCAACAACGGATGATGCTTTAAGTGATTTAATTGATAGAATTGGGAGACTCAATCTTGATTCAATCCCAACTCAATCAACAAAGCAGCCTGGACCATCTCAGAAAGGTCCCCCAAAGTGGCTGACGAAGACACTTGAAAGTATTCATCCTGATGAAATTGGAAAAATAGGAACCAGAAATTCAAACTGACAAAATGGAGGTGATGTAGATGACTCTAATTCACTTGTTGATATGGATGTTTCTTATGATTGTGAATTGAACTTGTCTACAAATTTTGAACCAACTTCCTTCAAAGAAGCTGCTTCTCGTGATGAATGGAAAGAAGCGATGCAAAAGGAGTATGATGCCCTCATAAAGAACGACACCTGGAAGCTGGTTGATCCTCCATTTGGAACCAAACCAATTGGCTGCAAGTGGGTCTACAAGAACAAGTAGTATAAAGTTGATGGCTCACTTGACAAGCACAAAGCTAGGCTTGTGGCAAAAGGTTTTGCACAGAAGGAAGGGGTCGACTATGAGGAGACTTTTTCCCCCACAACAAAATGGGCCACCATCCGGACACTCTTTGCACTAGCAGCTCATAATGGTTGGAAAGTCCATCAAATGGATGTAAACACTGCTTTCTTGAATGGAGATCTAAAAGAGAATGTTTTTATGTTCCAGCCTGAAGGATTTGCTGTGAAAGGACATGAACATAAAGTATGCAACTTGTGAAGTCCTTGTATGGCCTCAAACAAACACCGCGAGCCTGGTATGAAAAACTAATTGAGCATCTTCTGAAACTCAATTTCAATCATTTTGATCTTGATGATGCAACTTTATTTGTCAAGAAAGTTTGGCAAAACAATTGTATATTTTGTGGTATATGTAGATGATCTTTTAATGATAGGGAACAATGAAAGCTACATTGCATCCACAAAGAAGGAATTGGGGAAAAGTTTTGAAATGACTGATTTGGGCTATTTTCATTACTATCTTGGCATTGAAGTAACCCAAGTTCCAAAGTCCATATTTCTTTCTCAAAAAAAATACATTGGAGATTTGTTGAACAGGTTTGGCATGACAGAGTGCAATCCTCTTACTACAATGGAACAAAACTTAAAGCTCACATCTATTGAAGGAAAGGAATTTGAGGATGCAACAAAGTATAGACAACTTGTAGGAAGTCTCAACTACCTTACGACTACTAGACCAGACATTTCATTTGCTGTTGGAATCCTCTCCAGGTTTATGCAAAAGCCTTGTGAGGGACATTGGTCTGCTGCAAAAAGAGTTTTAAAGTACTTGAAGAGAACTCAAGACTTTGGAATCAAGTACACACAGGTGGAAGACTTCAGCTTGATCGGATACTCTGATTCAGACTTCGATGGAGACAAAGAAACTGGGGTATCTACTTTAGGATATGCTATGAGTCTTGGATCAGGAGCTGTCTCCTGGAGATCACGCAAATAATCAGTTCCAACAGATTCCACAACAGAAACAGAATACGTGGCAGCAGCTGAAGCAACAAAAGAAATTGTGTGGCTCAGGAAAATTCTTGAAGATTTGCAGGTAAAACAAGTACAATCAACTCCACTCATGATTGACAACACCTCTGCAATAAAGTTGGCCAAGAACACAAAGTTCCATGATCGAACAAAGCACATCAATACTAAATATCATTTGATCCGACATCATGTTGAGGCCAAAACAATCCATCTCTGTCATGGTTCCACAAATGAGCAAATCGCAGACATCTTCACCAAAGCGCTTGGAAGAGAAAAGCTTGAAAGATTCAGAATGATGCTTGGACTCACCAACATCCCTTCAGATTTAGGGGTGGAATGTTGAACCTAATCCTCATGATTGGGTGAATTTATGTAAATAATTAAATTAGGAATGTGAACAGTCATCAGGAGATGAACTGAACAGTCACACCCTATTGTATATAACAAAGACATACTTGATGGAATAAGTGGAATCAGTTTTTCTGCCTAATGGAGTTACTGCCTGGCCTGACAAATTATAATCTATAAAATTTAATTATTAAAATTTAATATTATTATATTACTCGACGAACCCAGGCACCCTGTTTCAAAAAATGCCCTCCCCGTCCTCATCCCCGAACCCACGTTTCTTGGCAACATAGGGAAAAGATCATTCATTCTTTCATGAGCATTTGAGAGAAAGAGAAGGAGCAAGGAGAAAATTTCTGAGTAGTGAGTAAGTGAATGAGAGCAGTAAGAAGACATTTCAGCGAATCTGGGCAACAACATTTGTTGGCACGTATACCAAGGAAAAACCGTACAGCAGGAGAAAGACACAGAGGGACAACAAGTTCTAGCATGTTTTTTGAGGCTGTCCATACAACATTTAATGCTGTTTTATTGTTGTAAAAATTTCTGTTTTGGCTGTTTGTTGATTGGCACAATTTTCGAGGTGGAGTTCAAGCACGAAAATCGAGATAAGTTGTAATTTGTGGTTGCTGGAATTTTTATTGTGTATTTCAGTTTCTCTGTAAAAGCGTTTTCAGAAATAAAGAAGAGCTCTCAAACTGGTTTTCCCAAAGAGTTGTAGGGGGTTTTTCCAGGGTCACATTGACAAAAAGTTACTGTGTTATTTTCTATGTGTGGCTGTCATAATTTTGCTATATTTTATTTTTGTAATTTCAGCAGTTGTGAAATCTCCAAGTTTGTGTTTTCAGAAAAATATTATTTCCAGATTTTAGAATTTTTATCATGCTTGGATTTAAAACTAAATGCATGGAGTGATAAGGAAAACTGATAACCGGAGTAGGGGTTGAAATTTTTTCATTCTGATGCAATAGGAAGTTCCTCTTGCTGAAGAATGTGTGAGAAATGAATGAATGGAGTGTTTTTTTTAAAAGAAAGAGACTGTTAGGGTTTCTAGATTTTATTTATTTATTTATTTTATAGAGAATTCTAATTTTATTTATTTTTAATGAAATTGGCTTAAGGAGTGAATTAAGGTTAATTATAATGATAAATTTAGTGTTTTTAGGCCATATAAGGTCCCCATGTGCCTTGGCCACTTGGGCAGGCTTGCACAAGTCATCAAATGCCCCGAAACACTGTGGAACTGGCTTGAAACAGCCCCAAAGTGCTGCTGGCTGTAATGTACTTTGTTTCCAAATCATGAAACACCGTACAGTATGACCAACAGCGTTTCAGAGCCGTTTCAGGGTGTTTTGGGTACTGGTATGGCAGCTAGGTAGGTGTTTCCTGCAACATAGGTCTGCTCCTTTTTTGAGATGTAAACACACATCTAGCTGTCTTGCATGTTTGATCTGTTTACCGTCTATTTCAAAGTGCTGTAATACTATTAAACTTCTGCTGAAATGTTTGTACTTAAATTTTCAGTTCATTGTTTTGAATAGTTGCTTATGGGGGTTTTTGTGATGGCCACTTGGGTTATGTTAAATTTCATTCAATTTGCAGATTTTTCTTATTTTTATTATTCAATTTAATAGCAATTATTAATTTTTTTTTAGCGGGTATGATGCCAGGAAACAAGGCTACCTCTAGATGACGACAACTTCCATTTGAGTACTAGTAGCAAGTGGTTTGGCTATGAAGTACAGACAGCTCCAATCACTGATGGTGTACTTCCAGGAGTAATTAGACAGTTGGTGATTGAGTAAGTTGACAGAGACTCTACAATAAACCATATGGATAAGTCATATGAGTATATTATCAAGTTGAAAATGGAAAAAAATCTCTGATTTGCAAATTTTCCATATTTTTACAGTTTTATCATATAAATATTGGAACAAATATATAGAATGAAGACATGAGTTTTAAGTTTAACCTTTGTTGGAAAAAAATTATGTCTTTCTAATTGTTTTATTTCTTTGTGGGTTGCCTCTTTAAGCCATTTAATCTTTTTGTAGATCTGATTGAGTTCCATTTCCTGGTATGTATTTCCTTTTTCTCTGTTTTTCTTTATTTCTCACCTTCATTTTCTACAATAAATAACCCCTTTTTTAAAAGGATCATCTGATTGACAAACGATCAAATGATATGCAAGATAGAAAGGTTTGTCAAAATTGAATACAAAACTGTCTTGTATAGGAACGGAACAGGGGTAGACAAATACATAATCATGAAAAAATTACTATAGATTCAAATCGTCTCTCTCTCTCTCTCTCTCTATATATATATATATATATATCAAGGCTGCTTGGAAGCGAAAGCGGGAGTGGGGAGCGACAATTTTCAGAAGCTTCCGGGTCAGGAGCGAATTGTTAGAAAATTATAAAAGCAGAAATATTTTTTTTGTATAGATAATTACTTGTGATTGTTTTATCTTTATGTTCTTCTTTTATTTTTTAGTTCATCAAGCAATTACCAAAATAATAACGCAAAGACACCAGATGTAGGCGGACAACCAGGGAAAAACCCCTATCTAGGGGAAAACCTAGTCAACAATTCTTCCTTCAATAGTTTCACAAGATAATTCAAGACTCTTGACCTAGACAAAGACTTCCCCCAGACCAAGTCAGCCCTCACTTCCTCGTTGCAGATGAATACCCTTCAATAGCAACTTCGACCTAGCAGCAACAATTTGTAGTAGCAGCTCTGACCCAACAACTGGCAGCAGCAACAACAACAGTAACAACTTCTACTAGACAAAGAAAAACTTCGATCTCCCTAGATACTCCACTTGAGTGAGAGATATATGGCCCAAAATTTCGATCTTGATGTTTTCTTTCTTCCCACCAAACTTCAGACCCTTTTCCAACCCTTTTCCAACTCTTTTCCAACTTCGCACTTCCCGACTTCTTGCTTTTGGATATCGAACTTATGAGAGAAAGAGATTGAATGCTCCAAATGAATTCAAATTTCCTTTTATATATAGCCTTCCAGTGAGGTTGAATTGTCCTTCTTGAAGCTGACTTGATCTTTTTGAGGCCAACTTGATGTGGAGGGGACAAATAGCATATTTGACTCAATATTAATTCTTTTTACATGATTCAAAAGCCCAAGAAGGGTCGATTTTAATGGAAAATCACTCTAATGACTCAAAATAAATCCTAGAAGTCCTCAATGAGGACTTTGACCTAAAACATAATGACCCAAGCATGAAACCCATGCTTTAATAAGTCATAATAATAATAATAAAAATATCTTCTTTATTCTTTTGATAAATACATTTCATTGTGACACAAATACGTTTATGAAGACTGAACCTAGTGACATATTTCAACACTCCCTCTTAACTAAGGAGGTATTCAAAGTACAAGGAGGATCTCAAAACATATGAACCATGAAGAATTTAGGCCCCACAACGCCATGGGCTAGATTCTTGACCAGGGCAATCTATCCAAGGTCCTCCAACAGTTTAGGCACTCATGATGCCATAGACTAGATTCCTGACTAGGGCAATCTATCCTGGTGGGACTACGATGGACTAAAGCTTTCAACTAATCGAGGTACCATCATGATTACTTGCTAACCATCAACCTAGGGATCTAGGTACGTATCTGAGGTCGTAGCTTTATCACCAATGCCACCTTCCCTACTTCGGGATCTAGACATCAACACAAAGTGTTGGCCATATGTCCTCCCAGGCAATGTTTCTTAAACACAAAGCCTCAACACTCCTGATTATTCCTATCGGTAACAAATCCTCCCCAATCAAACAGATCACGTAATATTCCTAATTAGCCATGGCTAATTGGAATATTCGATTTTGCCCAATTTTTGCCTTCTATAGTTATTTATAAATAAAAAAGTGAGGACGGGGGACATAACTCACTTTAAGAATAAAAAGTCACTTCATAGTAGCACAACATTATGACTTGAGGAGCCAAGGGGCCCAAAGGGGGACGTAGAAATGGGGCCCACGCAGACACATGGCAAGAGGGGAATCACGCAGGAGGAGGTGAGCCTAGGGATTGTGAGAGGCAGAGGTTATAAAATAGAGAGGAGCCCCCTCATTTTGGATCATTCTGGTTAGGAGCATTTGTGATAGTCATTTCGACTTAGAGCACGCTGGTTGTTTAGCTAGTCTACAGCACTGTTTAGTGCACTGATTGTCTTCGTTCGGAGATCTCACCCTTAGCCCCAGGGGACTTCGAGTGCCTGCTCGGGCAAGGTATTTCCATTGGCATTCCAGCAGTAATTTCATCAGCATTTCAGCAGCAGTTTCATCAACATTTCAGCAGCAGTTTCATCAACGTCTTTGAGGAACTGCGCAAAACCCTAAGGGGGTGATTTTCGAGGGTTGGCCATTTTAGAAAAGCTTTCTGGGTTTTTTGAGTAGAGTCCGATTCTAGAGTTTCAGCCTTTTCTGAAGAGGGGAGCAGCCCCAAATCCTCATTCGATTTCCAACAGCAGTAGTGGCACGACAGTTTTCCAGCCGCTGGGACGCAGATCAATGTGAGGCCATTCCAGGAAAGCTCTCTGGGTTTTTCTGGGTTTCTTGAGTAGAGCCCGAATCCAGAGTTTCAGCTTTTTCCGAGGGGAGCATCCCCAAATCATCATTTGTTTTCTAGCAGCAACAACATCCACGCAGAGAGGCCATTTTTGTCATTCTGAGAGTATTTCTTCACTTGCCTTGTGCAAGTCAAGGTGCCTTCTGTCTAATCACCTCTTGTACTCATTTATTGCGCAGTATAATAAAACGGCTTAACATTTCTCGTTGCATTTCTTGTGTATTTGCTTATATTCCCGGTTTACATTATTATATGTTGTTCCATTGTTATTTTATCACTTCTGGGTTATTATATCATTTGCACATATTTGGTTGGAGATTTTGTTGGGGTTGGAGGAATATTCTGGGTTAGGAATATTACAGATCGATAACAAATCTCTCTCGTGTAACCAACATGCTATCAAACCTCTGAGAGATTTACCTGTACAAACACAACCCCAATTAGTAGCAAACTTTCAAATGTACATAAGTAAACACAAACCTCTGGGGTATTCCAGACAACTGATGTTGTTTCGCAATTTATCATAGTAGGACTTCCAAACCAACCTTGATAGAAGATTCCTTAATCATACATCTTCCTTTCCTACTTCACATGTAGCCACATATTCTATAAATAGATCTTGTTTTTCTTATCTCAACAGCGCCTCAAAATGCACTCTCCAATTTCTTCTTTCAAGGTGTCCATCATGACTATGATATGCCCTCCCTCTCAACTAGGGAGATTCCTTTCATCCAAGCTCTCTCTTTAGGGAGATTCCTTTCATCCAAGCTCCCTCTTATCTTAGGGAGCTCAACTTCTTTTCTACAACATAGGAGAATTTTTCATGGCTTCCATCTTTCTTATCAGATTTATCATGACCATCATTAGTCATATAACTTTCTTCATCATGCTTATCATAACAACTTTACTTACGAACATCTTCATCATCTTGAAGATTATGTACCTGCACAACTTAGATAGCAAGTGCAACTAGAACTATAGAAGCATGAAGTTAACCATTTCAGAATCATATAACAATGGAAGCATTCAACATTAGACATCAAATAGCCAAACTTAGTTAGGTTCACAACAAGAAACACATACTTTTATATTTCAACTATATGCCAGGGTTTTGTCATTAACCCTAGATTTCATCATCAAGACTCCAAGTACCTTAATCAAGATAACAACCTTCATTATATCTAATGCTTCAATATTTCTTCTAGAGGTATGACATACCCCACTACAAAATATTGCAATCCCTAGAAGCAATTCAAATAAATATAGCTCTACAATGCATCTAACAACTTTAGAACTCATATGTTAGACTTACACTAGGATTTAGTGCAAGATCCTAGATTTTATACATAAGCCATTAAGCTCCAAAAATCAAAACCAATCACAACTCAGATTCAAATTTTAACAATCTGTCATAAATCTCAGATTATCACACTTGTTATCACATATTAGAGATTTGAACTTCTAATAAGGTTTAGATATAAAACCCTAGAATTCACAAATACTATCATCCTAGTGAACCAAAATTTGACTAGGGCCTAGTTCCAAACCCCAGGACTTATGACCATCAACAATTAGGTCAACACATATATCTAGCATTCCATCATGCACAAGCATATCATAAATGTGTAAGTCAAACCCAAAGACACAAATATCAATATATATATATTAAAGTCAAACTTGATCAAACTAGGGTTTCGATCAAGGAAACACATATACCTAGGATTTCATTTCTAGGACATTATCTAAAATGAGAGTCTTGCTTATACACCCTTCCAAACCTTAATGATCTAGGGTTTCAATACATAACACGACAAACCCTAATTTATCAATACTTCAAAGGTTTGGGATTTCAAATATCACCATTCAACCCTAACAAGTTAGGGTTTTCATAACCATACCAAAACCCCAAACATGACATTATCAAAGCATCAAACATTTTCTCTAGACTTCAACAATAACCCTAAGTAGATTAGGGTTCCACACATTATCATTGACATACCCTTAAGTTAGGGTTTCTCGCAAAGAACCTTTCTAGGGTTCCACAAGAGTAATCAAAGATATGAGGAGGGTAGATTTATCTAATGATGAATCACCCAATCAAGAATGTTTACGATTCAAGAGAGCTAGACACAATATTGTTAGTAGTGTAGAATATGAATATCATGAAGAGAGCAAAACTTAAAGTCTAAAGCATACCTTTTGTTTTAACAAACCTTGTAATTCTAGTGCTTGGTCTTGTGAGGCCTTCTTCCATAATCCTTGAGTATTCAACAAGCTTTTCCTAAACAAGGAAAATATGAATAGAAATGTGATTAGTATTTAATGCAAGCAAAACCAGATAAGTAAGGAAAGCTAAAAAATTGAAAAGGTTATAGGATACTTATCTTTGGAAGTTGGTGAGGGCTCCTTCCAAGCTTGAGGGATACCTATAACCTTATAAAAACAAATCAAAAATGTTTTTCCAAAATATGTTAAACCTACAAGTACTAGAAAAAAATGAAACAACTAAAGCTTAGATCAAAGGATTTAGTAGTGTAAGTCTCTTATATCTAGTTCTTCGGGTTTATTCTTCTTTGGTGATCCTTCTTTAGGAACATTAGCTTGGTACTTGTTCCTTTTTTGTTCTTTGTCAGAACAGTCACTTCTATAGTGACCCATTTTATGACATTAGTAGCATTCTATTTTGGACATATCGACCTTCCTTCTTGGCCCTTTTGACTTCTTGAAGTTTCCTTTCTTGTGAGAAGCAGAGTATGCATTTGAAACCTTTTCTTCTTCATTCTTGGATACTAATGAGATTCTCATTTCTTCTTGGCTGCAAGCATTCCATAATTACTCCAAGGTAGGAGCTTCTTTCCAGCTGTTGAGCCCTGAAGCAAAAGAACTCCAAGTAGGTGGCAATCCCAATAATGCAGTAATTACTAGCTCATCTTCCAGTACAATCTCATTTATGGCTTGAAGTTCATCTCTAATTCTAGATATCCTTACAAAGAAGGAAGCCACAATGTCATCCTTTGTCATTTTTGTAGTCCTTAATTCATTCTTCAGACTTGCTATTTGACCGATGTTCTTGATAGTGAGCAATTTTGATAAGGCTTGATACATTTCTTGAGCGTGGTCTATATTGGAAATGTATGGGACAAGGTTGTCTTTTATGCTTTCTATCGTTAGTGTCATAGCCAATATTTCTGACTCTCTAAACTTCAGTTTATCTACATCACTATGGTCGATTTGCATAGGGAGGCCGAGTTTTCCAGTTCGAGTCGAGTTCCAGGGAGGTCGAGTTGATTTTCCTAGCAGTGCGAGTTTGTCAAAGAGGGGTTGAGTGACAGGGTCACACATGTGACCAATTTAGTGAGCCAAACAGAGGCCGAATTGGACTAGAGGGGTCGAATTGCTTCCAGGGGCCTAAATCGACTTGTAGAAGTGACTGGAATAATTTTCTGGAGGTTTGCTAATTTACAACAAACAGTTGTAATTTCTCCATCACAGATTTTGCTGAAGAATTAGTAAAAGTACTCACCTGCAAAACTAGTTTTCCCTTTGGAGTTTTCCTAGGGACAAATTGTCAAAAAATATTGGTGTTTATTATTTGTGTGTGCAATAGTTTCTCAGTTCTCGTGGTTTATTTATTTTCCGTGAAGTTGCAATAGCGTTTTATTTAGTATTTGCCGCAAGTATTTTGTAGAAGATAAATAATCAACTAAT
Source organism: Pinus taeda (assembly GCA_000404065.3). Classification (NCBI taxonomy): domain Eukaryota; kingdom Viridiplantae; phylum Streptophyta; class Pinopsida; order Pinales; family Pinaceae; genus Pinus; species Pinus taeda. The sequence continues at coordinate 203,728 of APFE031435812.1, forward strand.
AGGAGAATAATAACCAGCTAACTGCAACAACTTCAAAAATTTCACAATTTTTAATTTTTTACACAAATGTTACATGGAAAAAAAAAGAATGGGATTAGACCCTACCTCTTTGGCTCTCCAACAATCTCCCTTCAATCTCCCAAGCTTGCAAGCTCCAACAATCTTCCACAAACTCCTCAAGCTGAAACCCTCTCAAATGCTCTCAATCTCTCTTTGTCACAAATGAAATGGTGATAATGAGGGAGGAGAGGAGGCTTTTTATTGTTTTTCCCCTCCAAAACATTGCCCCTCTCTCCCTTGGCCATGCATGATTTTCATGAAGTGGGAGCATTTTTTTGAAGGGAGCGATCACTCCCTGCATTTAAATTCTCTCTTGGAGGAACGAGGATTGATATGAGAGCAATCACTTCCTATATTGCTCTTGAGTCCCTAGAAACTAGGGCGTAGGGAGCAATTTTTTCTTATCGGGAGTGAATAGGGAGCATGTTCCCCTAGCGCTTTTGAGTAGAGCGCACTTCAAGAGCGGATTCGGGGGGGGGGGTTGTGGGAGAGCTCCCTCGCAGCCCTGAGATAGATAGTGTTATTGTTATCTTAAGAACAGTGCTACAACCTACAATTATTAGTATTCTAGTGTAACAATCTTTCCACCCAACATTGTAAATTACATTTAGGCCTCTTGTTGAATAGAAGTGTACAATGTATGCTATTGAGAGTAATAAAGACTGAGACTACAACATAAGTTCTCATGATCAACATGGCCCATTAAGAAAGCTTCTCTCTCACACACACACACACACACACACATACACAGATATATAATGTTCCACGGGGACGCGTCCCCCCACCTGGGAAACGTGTCCTCGCACTTACTTGCGCTCCGAGGAAGTGGGGACGTCTAGTGTACGTTTCTTCATGTCCCCAAAAAACAGAAACACGAGCAAACTTGAAGGGGGGACGATTCCTCCCAAAAGAAGCGTTTCCAAAACAATTTGAGGTCAAATTCAAGCTCACATGCTATTTTGTCGCCAAGCAATTTAATAGGCGGGTAAGGGTAAGGTACAATATGTTCTGGTGACATGGTTGATCCTAATTTATTCATGGCAACAGCTAGATGCAAAGACTAGCGGGGCATTACCTTGAGCAAGAATTCTCATTTGTTACTTGATATGTTCTTATGTTATATGCTTTTTTATTTCAGGCTTCAATTGTAGACTTTAGTTTGTTTTGAATCTTGATATATGATATATTAGACTTGACTCTATAAAAATTTGAATCTTGATGTATCAGACTTAACTTTTATTTCAATATTCAGTATTCACAGTTGGAAATTCAATATGGTTTAAACTTTTATTTTCATTGTACAATGTTAGAACTACATGTATGATTGTATCATGCTTTTCGTTTTATGTTTGTTTCAGTTATATGATTCATCGATTTATCTTTCATGATGTAAGTGTTATATAATGATAAAGGCAATTAATTATAAACTTTCAATAATATGTTTATAATTTTTTAGTATTTTAATATTTTTGTTGGGGTCCCTTGTGTTAAAGACCCCTAATGTCCCCCCACGTTTCCTAAAAATTGGTGGGGAGCTTTTGCATAGGCTGCTTCTGCGTTTCCCCGCTCTCTCGTCCTCACATCCCAAAAACTTGGTGGAATTATATATATATTCTATGTGGGTCGCGACCCTATAGATTGGTGACTGCGTCCATGTAATATTTGTACCAGGGAGATCTACTCGAAAGGATCATTTCTTGTTGGCTCAACCATGGAGCCTGGCCCTGAGAGTGTCGAGAGAATTGAATCCATGACCTCTTAATAGCAGAGGTGCTTTAATGACGAGGACTCGACCAACTAAGCTAACTCTTGGGGCTATATATATATAGTTATAGTTATTTCTTAAGTACGGTGATAGGATACAATGCTCAACTATTACAACCTACAATTACTAGTATTCTAGCATAACAATCTTTCCACTCAACAATGAAAATTATATGTAGGCATCTTGCTGAACAAAACTTGAACTATTGTAAAATGTATGCTATTGAGAACAATAAAGATTGAGACTATAAGATATGTTATTTATGATCAACAATGCCTGTTAAGAAAAACTAATCGACACAACACCTTTTAGGAGGTTTGCTTAGACTCACTCTATTCTAATCCTCCCAAAAAAGCTTAGGAAATCCTGGTGAAGGATGTATTACTTGAATTTAACCTCTTTTGATGCCCTTGATACAAAGATGTTCACACTCATACATGTGGTCTCCATTTTCATATTTTAAAACATCCCCACCAATCTCCAAAGATTTGCATTCTAGTAGGTAGTTGCTTCATTTCTCACAGTTTAGCCATGTCATACAAATGAAATTAATTTATATTAATGTCCATTAATGGCCAAAATGTTAACTTTTGGGGTTACTACAAAAGTGATTTTACCTTGTTAAGAGAGTGCTATGTCTCTTACCTCCTTGGTGATGATTCATGGACATATGGATGGCTCAGGGCTCAATTTGGGTGCGTGATTGACCTTGGTTAGAGGGATAGAATGGCACCCATAGCTAGGATATTGTTATCCTAGTTAGCATGGTGACCAACCCATTGACTGCACAAAATGGAAGAGTCAACTCGATTAGAGGAGGTACCTACCTAGGAGTGTTGGATGCTTGGAACAATATGATATATTCATTAGGGGTTGGACACTTAACTTGAGGAAGGTTGGGTTGAGGGGCATACTTTGTGGATGTTGGTGATGGATCGAGACGCACATGTGGAGGAGGATCATTGGAGCTTACTGATAAGATTGGCACAAATAAGAATAACATTGGACACATGAAAGGTAGTGTTGATTTTGTAGCCTCAGAAGGTCTTCTACATTAGCTTGGTGTCTTAGCATGTAGAAGATATTTGATTGCCTCTTTAGGTACTTGCTTGGTGGAGTAAGTGATTTTGTGATTTCTTTCGTAAGGTTAACTTAGGAAAAGTACAATAATTAATCTAATCAGTTATTGTTGTCTATTAGGTCAAAGTTCTAAGGATAAATAATAAAATTATTTAAGGGACTTAGATATAATCCCAACTATTGATCTCAAGTGAGGCTTAGGATTTAATCTTATCCATTGATCACTTATGAGATTAGGGTTAGGGATTTTGGCTTAATAAAATTATAAATTAAGCTTAAGGGAGAGGTGAAGATAAACAATTGTGGAGGAAGCGATTTTCTCTAGAGTGAGATGCTTGACTAGACTAAAGAGAAGTCAGGAGGACTGCAACAGGGAATTTAGAGAGAGATTAAGGGAGGTCAAGTTCAAGAAAGAGGGAGGTGGAGTTGTTAAATAGGAGGGCCGAATTATGGAGGAGGCTGAAATATCTAGAGAGGCTGATTTTGTCAAGTGCACGGGGGTTGTACGAGGTGAGAGGAAAGGGTGCTGATTTGCTAGTGAGATAGGTCAAATACTCGAGGGACTAGTTTCTTTGGGAGGGTCAATTTCTAGGGGCTGGTTTTTCTAGTGAGGCCGAGTTTCCAGGTTCCCAACAATTATATTTTTCTGTGTATTCTTTGTGGATCAAGGCCCAAATTTGCCTGAGAAATTTAATATGAATGAAGATTGTGTTGGGCACAAATTTGCTCTTGTTGTGTGATTGATTTCCCTACTTTACTTCTGCTGCATTTTATTCTTTGAATTAATATACCATTGTATTTATCTTATCAACAATTTCAAATATATTTGAGATAAATATTTTTTGGGTTTTTAATAAATTGTCGATGTAAAGTAGATCAGATTTGGTATAAGAGAATTTAACAGTTAGAGGAGGAGCTCCTTACATTAGGACACTTGGATGGCATACCATTGTGGAAGAGGAAGTGTTGCACTAATAGCCTATTGTAGAACCCACCAACTTGGAAGAGGTGTGTTGAGCCCAAGGAAGACCACGCTTGGAGGGTGTTTCATTTTGGGGGTTGTATAGAGCCTAGTTTGACACATGTACATCCTTGTATGTAGAGTGCTCCTTGTCTAGTTGCCTTACTGGTTACTTGTATGGATTTATGTCCTTATTTTATGTTAGCCTCACTCACCTATTGTACATGTAAGGAAGGATAGAGCTCTTGTATTTATTATCTTCATTGTACTCTATCTTTGTACTTGTCTTGGAGACATTGAGTTTCATGAGGAAAACCTACGATAAGACATGTAGAGATTACGCTGCTTGTAGAAATTTATCATTTCCCACCCCAGTTTTCAGTTTCACCTTATTTCTCCCATATAGTTAAATGCCCATTCCCATATCCATACATTCAACACTGGAAAAAATAAATTTTGTTGAAAACACAAATTCTGGAAATTTTACAGAATGCTGGAAAATGCAGAAATAAAAATCAGTAGGTACAAACAGCCATTTAACACATTTGAACACAGTGATTTTTGGTCAATGTGACCCTGGAAAAACCCCCTACAACTCTTAGGGAAAACTAGTTCAAGAGCTCTTTCTTATTTATGAAAAAATGCCTTTTTACAGTGAGAAATATTCAGCAAAAATCAGCAAGCAAATTTTACAACTTATCTGGATTTTCGTGCCACACAATCAACTAGAAAACTGCTATAAAACTGCTGTATGGACTGTACGGACTGTTGTATTGACCTCGATTTCTGTGCAGAAAATCTGCTGTACGGCGCTCGATTTCTGTGCAGAAAATTTGCTGTACAATCCTCGATTTTCGTGAAAGAAATCTGTTGTACGGTCCTGCTCCAAACTGCTGTAAACGGCCTTGGAATGTGTGCCAAGTTGCTGCCTCCTTCTCCTCCTGCTCAGAAATCTCCCTTGCTCTCTTGCTCTCTCTCTCTCAATCTACTCATGAAAGAATAAATGACCTTTTTCTCCTTTTCCTCCTTTAATCTAACCCTAAGTGACTTTTGGGTGATCCCTAAATCCAATGGCTGAAATAGATTGAGATCTAGGGCTGAGATTAAATGCTCATTTAAATTTCATTTTCTATTTTTTAATTCACCCCACTTTAATAAAGACCCACTTAGTCATTTATTTCCAAAGTCACTTTTCCTTTCTAATTTTACATTGACTTTATTAAAGTCACTTTAAAATTAGACTTTAGTAACATTATCACTTAAAATCACCTTTAAATTAGATTTGACTTTATAAAAATTATAAAATCACTTTAGGAGAAAAATTAAATTCCCTAGGCCAAAGATCAAAGCCTTAGGGAACCACCTGTCCTCCGGTACCAAATTTCAACATGCAAGATCTTGGTTATTTTTAATTAAATGCCTAGTCTAGATGAACCCTTCCTCTCAATTATTTTGAAGCTAGTTACAAATGCAAGTAGTGGAGAGAAGTCCACGGGAAGGAGACTAAGGCCTCATTAACGATACCTCCCTTGGAGTTCTAACGACCCAGATGCCTACGTTCGTACAAGGGATCGCCCACAAGAGAACTGCAAGGTCACCTGTGTTAACTGCGAATGAGGATCTAGACTTCTCAAATTGGGTGAAGAAGGTGGTCTTATTTTTCTTACAACCAAGCTTGTGCTTGGAGGTAAATTTTAAATATGCAATTCTACCTAGGATGAAGATGCAAATGATGTTGGATTGCTTCAATGAGATCACAAATATTGAAAATGCTTCAGTATGACAATATTACACCACTTGAAATCAAGATTTTCAAAGTGTTACCTCTCAACACAAGATTACAAAGCAACTTATGAAGCACTTTCGAGAACACCTAGAGATTATCCCAATGAAACAAGCTTAGCAATATTAATTACTCAATGATCCAAGGGGCTTATTTGAGATCATTAATGTGTTGGTTAGAGTTCTTATTATAGTTCTCTTATGCTTATGTTATGAGACAATTAGAAACAATAGACTTGCAATGTTTCTTCAAGCACAATAGCGACAAGCACCAATGGAGTATTTAGATTGCTAACAGCGATATGCAATGTCAAGAATGAAACTAACAAATGCAATTAACTAATAATGTAATGCTAAAATGACATTCATGTAATGATGCAAGGGTGCAAGGATGCAAGAGTTAGATTGCAAGCTAGCTATCCTCAAGACAAATGCAATATCCTAACCAGTACCTTTATCATTCAATGATCATTAAGGAGATCTACCAGACCTCAAAATTTACTACTACTAGTAGATCAGACCTCTGAAAATTTATATCAGACCACTGTTAACATGGAAACAGTCACAAAAGTCACTTGTGAGATGGTAAAAAATGATTGATCAAGTGCCTAAGACACTGTGTGATGACCTTTTAAGTTTATTAGGCTTATTTAGGACTTGATTTAGGCTTAGATCTTAGTGATTCTTATGTCACTGTTATGTTATTTCAGATCTGGAAATGCTTATGACAGTTAAGAAGAGAGTGAGTGCAAGAAGAGAGAAATTCTTGAGGCCTTGAAGCCTTTTACCAAGAATGAGTATGCAAAGTCGAGAAACCAAAGAGGCTTGTTACCTTCCAAACACCTGTAAACACATATGGTTAGCCTTGGTATCTGGATTAGCTGTCTCGCCTTTGGTATCTGGATTAGTTGCATCATGGGATACTTCAATCACTCGCTTATCCCTCTTCCAGATCTGGAAATCCTCCTCCGGATCACTGTCTCTGCCCCTATGATAGTTTGCTACTCGATCTCTGACTTGATCACTCCTACTAAATCACCTGCACTGGAGAATCAATCTGTCTAGATCACTAAATATCTGCAATTGGTCACACTCTCAAGTGCTTCTCACGTTCAAGTGTTCTCCATCTACCCATCGAATTATTCTTATAATCTCCAGTTGAGACTTCAACGACCATGATTAAAGCTTAATCAATGATTGGTATTATCTCTAAGTTGTTCCGTGTGAGTTTCTAGATAATTCACACCTTTCTCAATTAATTTCTATTAATTAACCCCTTCTCCTAAGTTAGACTTGGGAAAAATAAATGATGGCTAATTAATTTAATTGAGCCTTCTCTTGGTGCAATTTCTAAAAACAATTTCTGGGTTTTGGAGAAAGTTGTTGATGGAATATGAGAAACCCTAGCTATATAAAAGTCCTAACCATGATTCACTTATTCCCTCATAAAAACCCTAACCATTAGGGTTTGTATGCAATCTATGAATAAATAATTTAGGATTGCCATTTGTAAGCCCTAGGATTCCATCCTCTAAGAATCCTGGAAACCATAGACTGTCATTGACTTCATGCTTTTGTTATCATATATTTTGCTTTGTTGTGCTTGTCAATAGAATGAATTCCATAAACTCTTCAAGATTGACTTCCAGAAACTCTTCCTTGTAGAATCAATTTAATCAAGACTTCCAAGACCTTGACCCAAGACCAACCACCCAAAAGATAAGCCAAGAAACCCTCCAATGAGATCTCTGCAAAACAGATCTGAGGAAACCCTAGTTCCTCTGGCAAAACTCGCATGTGGGAGTTGTACAAAATGTCAACTTCAGAAATTTTGTCCCTTCTTGATTTTGTTGCTCTTTACCTGCAATTTCATTCCTCTATCTTTGCTAGGATTAGATCAGAAGTTGATGCAAGAGGTGTCTTTCAAATGAGGATGAGCTCTTCTTTATATAGGCTTCATGAGGGCAAATTAGGCCTCTTCTATGTTGACATGAAGGGGCTGGCCGACTTATCTTTTGGTGGCTCCTAGACTTAACTTCGTACATGAAATATATTTTTTTCTTTTGATATTTGAGCCACAGAAGGGCTGTTACATCATGACTTGATTCTTTGACTTTGCACAAGACCTTAGAGCACACAATGGGTGCTTGACCTAGGAAAATAAACCAATGGGCAAGAAACCCATTTACAATCAATAATTTTTCTTTTACAAAATAAACATTTTCTTTCCTTTTTTTTTCTTTTGACAAGTACATCAATGGTTACATCACGACTCATTTACAATTATGAAGACCGACACTAGTTACATTTCAACACTCCCTCTTAACTAGGGAGGCATTCATAATTGACCACAAGTAGAAGGACAATGCTTCCATTGAATAGTTCTCATTAGAAGAGTCAGATTGGCAATCCATCTCATAAGCTTTCTTTTCAGTTTATGTCAGTGCATCTCATCATATCGACCAACATTGTCATATAGGAAGGCCTTGACTAACAACTCAATCTCTCCACTAGATTAGAGCACAATGCTGGGGAGACAATGATTTATACACCTTCATCATTGTCTCTCAAGGCCCATACCCCATTCAAATGTTCACAAGGTATGTCCTTTTAGGACCATTCCTATCTTGGATTTACACATCCTCAAGGAATTTCCTCTTCAACTGCTCTTACCTATTGGATGCTCTATCTCATCCTCAAAGAGTATTGGAATACAAATGCTTATACAATCCTCCATTCTTTATTCATAATGTGAAGACAAGAATGATGTGTCTATCTCTCCCTCTCAACCTGGGAGGATCTATTCATTCCTTTACACATGAAAGAAATATATCCAATCTCCCTCTCAACTAGGGACTTGCTTCCAATATCAGTTGTTTGTCCTTTTGTCGAGATCATGGTACTATAAACTGCTTGTAGGCCTCCTTTAACTTCTATGCACATCACAGAGCCATATTCTTTCACAACTTTTCGTAGGGACTAGCCATCACTTTCCATATCATCAATCTTCATCAACTGCATATTCACAGACCAAACATCATGGAGCTTTAATCTTGCTCCCTTTGAACATCGGGATAGTGATCTTCCAAGACATGATCAATCAACTATCTACAACTTGCTACCTTTCTTGTCAACTTTCTTCAGTGTGGTCGTTAAATCCTTTGGGACAAGTTCCAAGTTTAGCTTCTCAGTTTCATGCATCTTCTTAGGTAGCAGAAACATGTCGAATATTTGAGTTATCAAATAGCTTCTTCACAAGATGTCATGTCTTGTCTTCATCAACATAATCCATCATGGTCTTCCTTTAAACATCTAAACTAGCGGAGTCATGTTTATATTAGGCTTATTGTGTCAGAGCTTCTGTAACTCCTTCTCAAGTCTACAGTTTTTCATACTTTACGAGACCATATCAAACGTTGATCACCATCCTCATGTCTTCGTCTGGAAGAACCCAAAAAGGTCCATGGCACATCATGCTTATGCAACCAGACATATGTCAACTACCTGGTTTTCCTGCAATCATGAGTTAACTAATTCGAGGGAGAATCTCAAAACATACATACCTCTTACTTCAATTGGTCATCTAGTCTTCTTCAAAATGCTCCCCATCTTGACAACGAGGCTTCATCATGTTGCAACTGTACTGACAAACTTATAAGAAGCTTGTTGAAAATGTCTTTAATATCATCATGGTCCTTTTTCCACCAGGTGAGGAAATCTTCATACGAAGTCATTTAATGGAGGATCTTTGAGTGACCCTCAATAATGAGCTTCTTTACTATCTTGTGCTAGATTGCTGCTATCAATGCATCAAGCTTTCATATAGCGTATTTTTCTAGATGATCTTCTTCACTAGGAAACCATATTCTCATACATGAATCTATATATCAGAGTGCCCAAGGATCCAACTTGATTACCAAGTTTTACTGTTTACAGGATCCTTATAGTTCCTTATGTGTCTATTTCTCCCTCTCAACCAGAGAGGATCTATTAATTCCTTTACACATGAAAGGAATATATCCAATCTCCCTCTCAACGAGGGACTTGCTTCCAATATCAGTTTTCTGTCCTTCCGTGGATATCATGGTACTATCAACTACTTGTAGGCCTCCTTTAACTTCTATTGACATCACAGAGCCATCTTCTTTCACAACTTCTCGTAGGGACTAGCAATCACTTCCCATATCATCAATCTTCATCAACTACATATTGACGAACCAAATATCATGGAGCTTTAATCTTGCTCCCTCTGAACATCGGGAAAGTAATCTTCCAAGACATGATCAATCAACTATCTGCAACTTGCTACCTTTCTAGCAACATTCTTCAGTGTGGTCATTAAATCCTTTGGGACAAGTTCCAAAGTCAGCTACTCAGTTTCATGCATCTTCTTAGGTAGCAGAAACATGTCAAATATTTGAGCTATCAGATAGGTTCTTCACAAGATGTTATGTCTTGTCTTCATCAACATACTCCATCATTGTCTTCCTTCAAACATCTAAACTAGTGGAGTCATGTTTATATTAGGCTTATTGTGTCAGAGGTTCTGCAACTCCTTCTCAAGTCTGCAGTTTTTCATACTTTACGAGACCACATCAAACATTGATCACCGTCCTCATGTCTTCATATGGAAGAACCCATAAAGGTCCATGGCACATCATGCTTATGCAACCAAACATATGCCAACTATCTACTTCTCCTGCAAACATGAGTTAACTAAATTGAGGGAAAACATACATACCTCTTACTTCAATTGGTCATCTAGTCTTTTCCAAAATGCTCCCCATCTTGACGACAAGGCTTCATCATATTGCAACTGTATTGACAAACTTCTAGGAAGCTTGTTGAAAATGTCTGTAATATCATCATGGTCCTTTTTCCACCAGGTGAAGAAATCTTCATATGAAGTCATTCAATGGAGGATCGTTGAGTGACCCTCAATAATGAACTTTACTATCATGTGCTATATTACTGCTATTAATGCATCAAGCTTTCATATAGCATATTTTTCTAGATGATCTTCTCCACCAGGCAACTATATTCTCTTACATGAATCTATATATCAGAGTGCCCAAGGATCCAACTTGATTACCAAGTTTTACCATTTACAGTGTCCTTATAGTTCCCTCCTCTCATCGTGCTTGCCATAGGATCTTCCTTTTCTTTCTTTATGATTTACTTGTAACACTTATTGACAACCACAACAAAGTAAATATATGATAACAAAAGCATGAAGTCAATCTTGACAGTCTATGGTTTCCATTGATTCTTAGAGGATGGAATCCTAGGGTCTACAAATGGCAATCCTAGGGGTTAGGGTTTCTATGAGGGAATAAGTGAATCATGGTTATGATTTCTATATAGCTAGGGTTTCTCATATTCCATCTAGGGTTTACAACCCTAGATATCAATAACTTTCAAAACAATGAAAACTACAAACCCTAAGACCATACAACCAACTAAACCTAAAATCTTTCATGTTTAACAAATAAGCATATAGTACATACCTCATGATTACCTACCTCTGTCCTTCATGATCATAGATGCTGTTACAAGGCATGCTCTAGGATTCCATGATCTTAAAAAGTAGCCAGACATTTCTTTTTGAGACCTTGACTTGCTTCAAACTTGCTTCCTTCAAACAAAAATGTTGCTACCCTTGTCTTTTATGACAACTTCAGGTCTTTATGGTGATTTACTCTCACTGCTTCCAAGAAGACTATACCTTTTACAAAGATCTTCTTCTTTCTATTACTGGTACAAGATTGTGGTTTCTTCCTTTCTTTAGACAGAGATCTAAGATCTTTATCAATATTATCTCTCAACATATCTTCAATAGTATCTATGCTCTGCCACAAGACTCTGAAGCTTCCCATTACTACATATAGGAGATTGTTCCCACTGTCATATAATCATAATTGGATTTCAGAGATTTGTGGTTTGTGCTTTTTGAGTGTTTGATCGGAGAATCCACAGTAAGAGAATTTTTACACCAACGTTTCGAATCCCAAATGGGATCCATCATCAGGGTTAAGAGAAAGATGATAAAAAGAGCAAGAATGAAGAGATAAATACT
>APFE031435817.1:3417-22166 GCA_000404065.3 Pinus taeda
TTATTTACAATTAATACATGCAGACTGGGTTTACAATTAGATCGATCGAGCTGCTGATGACTGCAGGATGGCACGGACACGCTGATCAGGTGCTGCCCCTTTTTTGCAAAAAATAGGGGGTGTACTGCATGGGTAGTTGACCAGTAGAGGTCAACAACGCAGTCATGCTGTTATGAATAATGCAGTCCCAGCAATTACGCTGGAAATAATTATGAATACACAGGCAATTGTTATGAATAACGCAGTCCTGGCAATTACGCTAGAAATAATTATGTATACGCAGGCAATAGCAACGCAGTCTTGAAGATTGATCCCTCGCAGTCAACACATTGTAGACTCATTCACAGGTCATACACAGATACGTTGGAAGACCAATCATAAAGCATGGACAGTCATGGAATATATACACAATGGAAACCATACGCAGTTATAGAATCTATACAGCAAGGACAGTCATGGAATTTGAACGATGTCAAGGGAATGCAGCATCATATGTTGTCTAGAAGCCTCAACACGCAACGCAGTTAAGGGATGACCGTAGTCAAGGGAACACAGCACTCATACGCTAAACCCTAACACAGTGAAATGTAGCCACAGTCTACTAAACAAGATGCCATCCAAAATCATTATATGTTGTTCATGGTTATATGCAGTCAAGGGTTACACGGGGCATAAAGGTTAATACGCTAGTCATGAAGCATAAAGATTGTCAACGCAATATATAAATGGAAACGCAGTCAATATTGGAACGTAGGTTAATATGCCACACAGTTCATATGTATGTCAACGCAACGTATATGTATGAAACGCAGTCAGTAACATATATGTATGGAACGCAGTCACATATATGTATGGAAGCAAACCCTATACGGAAAATAATGGGACTGCGTAGAGTATTGCGTGGAACTATAGCCTAGCCGCTTTGCTAGGCTGCAAGCCATAGCAAGCAGCTAAGGTAGATATTATATGAACCCTATAATGAAGTAACAGAAGGGCATTATGAACAGCATCATGAGATATATGGGCAACATGATGAATATGAACAGCATCATGAGATATATGGGCAACATGATGAACATGGACAACATCATGAGATATATGGGCAGCACTATGAGATCATGGACATGGGCAGCATGATGATAATCATGATTAGTGCAACATGGTGTAGTATGCAATGCTGCAGCTAGAGGACCAGAAGCAGCACGATGATAGGTGGAGTCACCTTGGAGAATCAATTGAAGCAGAATGTCTTCAACTGATCTCATCGTTATAGAGATGATCTATGCTCAAATCTAGATAAGTCAAAGTGTTGACTTCTGTTATGTACCATCTCTCTCTCTCTCTCTCTCTTTGTTGAACTTTGAAGATAAAAGAAGATTTGATCAAAGGGTTTCCCCACACATTGTGGGGTTTGTCCCTGGCTTGCGCCACATCTTCTATCCTCTTGTCTTGGCTTGTCTTCTGTGATTTATATTTATGTTCTATCTGCAGTTTACTTTATGCTGATGTGATTACTAATATTGAAAAGAAATTAAATAAATTGCTCTAGCATAGAACATACCTAAAATTAACAATTTCTGACTGGAATTGCTTCCACCCATTTAGTAAAGTAATCTGTTGCAGTGGGGATCCATCTATGTTGATTACTTGAAGTGGGGTGAATCTCTCCAACAAAATCTAATCCCCATTGAAAAAAAGGTGCTGAAACTATTGATGGAACGAGTGGAAGAGTTGCTAATTTTTGTTTAGCAGCAAACATTTGACAAGGAACACAACCTCTGACCTTTGCCCCTACTTGTAAGAACAATGTGGGCGAATAAAATCCTCCCCTCAGAATCTTGTATGTTGTTGCTCTCCAAGCATAATGTCCCCCACAAAATCCTGTATGAAACTGATCAATGATTCCTTTAGTTTCTGATTCTGTTAAACATAATAACAAAATATTCAGTGGATCTTTCCAGTATAAATTTGCATTTATAATGCAGTACTTGACTGATTTTAACTTAAGGGTTTTACACTGGGTTTTGGAGAATGATGCTGGACACTCAAAATGGATCAAGAAATTTACAATATCTTGACACCAGTTTGACAACAAAAAATTTTCATCAATGTGTGTAGGACTGATATGCTCTGAAGGTAGAGGTTCTTATGGATTCTCCCCTTTAGGATGAAGGGAAGGTTCTTGTGGATTCTCCCCTTTAGGATGAAAGGAAGGTTCTTGTGGATTCTTCCCTTCTGCATGAAAGGAAGGTTCTTGTGGATTCTCCCCTTCTGCAAGGACAGAAGGTTCTTGTGTATTCTTCCCTTGAGGATGAAGGGAAGGTTCTTGTGTATTCTTCCCTTCTGCAACGACAGAAGTTTCTTGTGTATTCTTCCCTTGTATTTCTAAAACAGAATTGATTCCAAGTACTTTGCAGTTAGATTCGACTAGAAGCTTCGCTAATCCTTGACCTTTTACTAGCTTGGTAGTCTTGATAGTTAGATCAAATTCTAGAATTTGAGTGATCCATCTACCTCTTTTCCCATTAGTGACCAGTTGGGTTAGGACAATTTTCACAACACTTTTAGGGACATAAGCAGTAATAGGTGAATGTAAGACATACATTCTGAATTATTTTAGGGCTTGAATGAGGGCATAGGCTTGCTTCTCAATGATGTCATACTTAAGCTCAGTTTGATGTTTTTTATATCTTCATTAGTTCCAATGTCAATCTCTTCTATGTCATCTTCTGAAGAAATGGACTGAGGATTTCGGAGGACATCATTTTGATCAAACAATTTTTCCAAAGGAATGAGTCCTTTTGGAATAAAATTATTAGATAATTGAATAATGTCATGATTAGCAATTTGGGTTTTAAAATCTGAAGTATCATTTCCATCTGCATTTTCATTTATTTCAGCTCTATCTTCATCAATTTGTAGAAATGAAAAATCATCTATTACCTGCAGAAATGATTTCAAATGTTCATGATCTTCAAATATTTGCCAATGTTTCATATTATCTGGGATAGATGGCCTATATTTGACTTGTCTCTGATAGAGTACATCAGTATGATCAGGTCTCCTATCATACTGTTTATGTCCTACCGAAATGAAGTATGGGATTTAGTTGAAAACTTCTTTGATGCTTTTAATTTGAATCATATTCCTGAATAAGAGTTGTTTGAGCTTCAACAGTTTTGGTACGTGGTTCAATTATTGGAGTTTCCTTTGGAGGTCTCCTAGGACCAGGCCTAGGCCTAAGATCATACCTCTTGTTTAATTTTGCAATTAAAAATTCAAAGAAAACATGATATTTAGAGACCTGTGAAGCTTCCTGAGCTTCTTAAACATGATTTTGTTGTGAGAGAGGAATGATGGTTGTTTGATTGGAAGAAGAATCCATACTATTAATATCTTCAGTAATTGTCATAGTATTATCATCAGGTTGTTGGTCATCTATCAATAGAGGAGTAGGAACCTGTTGATCATTGCTAGGTCTTTGAAGAATTTGTAGAGGTGGATTTCTTTTATACTGGCCTTGATTTTGGTTTTGAGGTCTACCAACTGTTTGTTCTATTTTCCTAGGTTGGGTCTCAATCTTTGAAATCCTATTTGATAGGTTTCTAAGAAGAGATGTTATTTCATCTATTTTGAGTCTTCTGATTTAGTCTTAGAGGAACTAGAGGCTTCTTGAACAGATTTGAGTTTTCTTTGGGCTTTTCTTCCTTAAGTTTTAAAAAAGTGGAGGTTGCCCTATTTGCTTCTACTTCTATACCGTTTGTTTGCATATCTTCAAGAGTTCTTGAAGTTCTCTCTCGTAGCATAACAGCAAAGTCATCATCAAAAGCTTTAGAAAATTTAGACTTGGCTGCTGCTACAGGGGGCTTACAATCAGTGGGCATTTGGTGATAGAGTTTATTGAATCTTTTGATAAAATCTGATACTGGTTCACCAAAGTTCCTTTTAAGCTCTTCAAATTCTGTGAGGAAGTAAAGAGGATCCTTTTTCACACACCATTGATTTTTAAATATGGTTGTAAGCTCTTCCCGGTTTCTAATGGAAGCTGCTGGTATCTGCCTAAACCAAATCCTCACATTTCCTTCAAGTGATTGTACAAACAATCTCATATAAACATTTTCTTGTTCAATATTCATGTTGTCTACAAAGTCTAGGAAAGCTTGAAGATGGTCTTCAGCTGAGGGACCAGTTTCTCCATTGTACTTGGGGAGGTATTTTAAGTATCCAGCTGGGAATGCATCAAGGTTATTACGTAAGACTAAGGCAGCATATCTAGCCTGTACAATAGGTCGGAAAGCCATGATAGCTGGTGGTGTATGAGGTGTTTGTGTGGATGTAGAGGATGAAGAAGAAGTAGAGGAAGAAGATGGTGATTTAGGGGTTGATGAACTAGTTGTAGGTGAAGAAGGAGGAGATCTCCTGAAAGACTTCAAAGGAGTCTTAAAAACTAACTTTGGGACCTGTAAAGGAATTCCTTCTTTTGTTTCAAAGAGAGGATTGGTATATATAGAGAAGGTCTCCTCGGATTGTTTAGAAGAAGAAGCTTCAGGTCGGTCAAAAATGGAAGGAAATGGATAGGTGCTAGGGGATATGAAATCTTTGGGTTTATATTCTGGTAGATCAACACCCAAATCAGATTCAGTTTTAGGTGATCCTGGTGGTAGTGTGGGTATTGGATGAGATTCTAATGAATGAATAAGGTAAGTTGACTTAAAATCAACTCTTCTATTTAGAAGTTCAGCAACCCTAGGTGATAAATGGGAGTAAGCAGGATCAAAAGGGATATTACTATAGGGGTCAAATGATTCTAATTCTTCATACTGTAGGACTGCGGAGGAAGAAGAAGATGGATGGTGTCCCCTTTTAGAATTGGCTTTTCTCAGAAGCCTTTCAGGATCTGACAGAGTACTAACTATGTCAACTTCTGAACAAGATCTGGTATGTTTAAAAGGTGCCAGCATAGGTGTGTGGAGTCGCCTAGGTGAATGATTTTAACCTCTCTAAACCTTTAATCACCTTTAAAGGAAAAGAATGAATGAATATCATTATTCCAAGGGAAACTTAAATGAAGTTTGAATCCCCGGCAACGGCGCCAGTCCAATGTTGTACCTCTGAGATAGTAGTAGGTCAGCTGCCAATGCCAGAGCATCTAAAATAATTGTTTTGGGGTTTTTGGTTTTCGTTTTGGAAGACCATAAATGAAGACAGATGTAGAATTGAAATACTCAATCCTTTGGATAATATTAATATCTCAGCAAAGGGCTGCTATAAGACTTTACACAGTGATATAGATCAAAATAGTGGTGAGAAGAAGACAGAAAATAATATGATTATCACAGTCTCTAGACTGTAAAACAGAACAATCATAAGTAGGAAAACCTTCTAAAATACGTTCCAAAGGTTCAAAGAAGTATACTTAAGCTTACACAAGATGCTGATGATTTATTGATTGGACGGGATTAGCTAAACAGACAGTTCATTAATCCATTCTCTTAATAGATGATCACTTCAGGAGCTTATAGGAATAAAATGAAACACAATTATTCCTACCTAGATATCTCTATAAGTCATAAGCATATGAAGAAAAACATAATGATTGATAACTGGAAAAACTTACAGGATAACACAAACTGTGTAAAACCAAATTCAAAATCCTCTTCTTTGTATTAAGGTTCCAGAAAAACTGAGTACATCAAGTGTCTAGAAAAGCTTCCTTCAAAGGTGCAACTAGGTTCAAAGTAGAATGAACAGTCAAGACTTAACAAGCAATGAACCATGAATCTTGAACTTTGAACCCATAATAACTCGAGAAGAGAGTTATTTATACAATAATGAAACTAAGAAAATATCCTAAAACTGATTAAGATTTATTCTAGGAAAGGAAAAATCTTCATGCAAGAAGATAGGGGCAGCTATTGAACTGCTTCTTGTTGTCCCTCTTATTCAGGTTGTGCTGGCTTTGTTGTTTGATATTTTGCCCTTTAAGCTACTTGATTCTTTGTATCCTTTATGCTTGGTTGATTCCTTCATTTGATCGTTCATCTGATACTCTTTAAACTCTATAAATATCCTTTGACCCTGGTTAGTAGCCTTTACTGTGTTCTTTTTACCTTTACTATGCATTTCAGGTTTTTACTGTATTTTTCAACAGTAAATCCTTTAGATTTTATGTTACATGGTAAAGATGTTTTAATATGATCTTCATATTTGTCTTCAAAATGTATGCAGGCTTTCTCTTTGTAAGCCTGGAACAGGAGTTTTTACCTGCAAAACATAGAAATTGTTAAGAAAAACAAGGTGATAGAGAAGGACATCAATGGCTTTATTGAGCTTGAAAGGATATTGGAAGGAGTCCAGAGCGTATCGGAAGGTAAAATGATGGTTTTATTGGTCGCAGCGGCTTATGGAGGTTTCACTGTGAAAACAGACAAAACAAAGCAAAATAGTGATTTTTGCGTTTAAACGGAAAAACAGTTTTCTTTTTGAATTATGGCACAAAATGAACCATGGCTATTTTTTCGTTATGTGGGAGGCAGTTTTGGTTCTCATCGCACTGCTTATAAGGCGTGGGTAGTTTTGGGAGGGGTTACCCGATATGGTCTAGACCCTGACACATAGCAAGGGGAGGTCAATGGAACACTGCTTTTCGAGTGGGTAATGCCCATACAGAGAGCCAACCCAAAATCGCCAAGGGCCGTTGGATTTGAATGCACGTGATCGGACGGTGGTAGAGCGAAAGAGCTGTACGGAGGGGCCCAATGATAAATTATGGTGGTATGGGCTTAGTTATGAGTTAAAAACCGAGATTAGCGGGATTTTATGTTAAAGCAGAGGTTTAGGTTGATTCTTCGTTTAAATCATAAAAACGATTTAACAAGGAAATCCTTTGCAAAGCACGGTATGGCGGACTTGAAAAAGTAAAAATTCGGGCGGATAATGATATCGGGTCTAGGTTCATCGCATATTGCAATCGCAATTTAGCGGGGGAAGGCCCATCACAAAGGAATGCGATAGGGGCCGGATGCGATGTGGGAAATAAACCATGGATAACACTATGTTAGGTCCGGGTTCCCATCGCATATCGGAGATCGCAATGGCGGAGGGTAATGCTTTAGCTGGGACTTGCGATAAGAGGCGGATGTGATATGGCAATGGATTGTGATATATATTGCGTCGGATCTGAGTCCATTGCACATCACATATCACAATCGGGGGAGAATGCAATCATGTTAAAAGGCTTGCGATCCACCGATGCGATGTTTTATTAAATAAATAGTTTTATTATAAAACTTATGGTTTCGGGGTATTTTATTAAAGGGAGTAAATATATACGGGAAAAGGACTTTTAGGAGTTTAATACGCTAAGTTAGCGTTAATATGAAATATGAGCGGAAAGGAGAAATACACTAAGTATAATGCTTTTCATGGGTTATTTGCTTTTCACATATATACATCAATACTTAGGCTAAACATCATTTTGTGGGTTTTTCGTATAAAAGGGGATTTAACATGGGGTTTTCACTTTTCTAGGTAAAAAGGATTTTAACCTTAGGAAAAGGGGTTTTTTGGGGAAAATGAATGAATATGAACTATATGAAGGTGGGAAGGGGAAATTAGTAAATATAGGGATGAAATTAGTAAAATAGACCTTCATTTGCGTTGTGTAATTGCCTCATGGACATAGAAACATATGGTAAAACATAATAAATGTACATTTTGTCCAATCAATCATCATTCTTATGAAACCTTTCTTTTACTTGCCCTTTGTTTTTCCTATCATTTTTTCTTCACTTAATAGGTGCATTTAAGCGAGCAAACCCTTTTCCTTTCTTTTTATTTTACAAAAGCAAACTATCTAAATCTACCCTTATAACCTCCAAGGGCTCAAATTAAACTGATGAGCACCTTATTATTCTCTACCTAACTATTGATCTGCCAAGATTAAACAGTTTAGCCAAAGCTTTATTCTCCAACTATAACATCAAATTTAAAGCATGAAGCAGTCAAGATTAAACTATTTGACTGTCATGGGTTGTGGCATTTATGACAAGTTGCACACAACCATTATTTTGAAGAAAAATAGTAGTGGCATTTAGACTTGCTCACTTTCAGAGTTTATTTGTTTTCTTTTCTTTCTAACCTAACATTTTCTTTTTGTGTTGATTTTTTATGACATCTAACCTAACATTTTCTTTGATATGGACATCATCATCAAGATATTTTCAAAAACATTTTATTCACTATTGTTATGTCCATATCCTAACTTAACATTTTTTCAAATATTCTATCTTATCAAAACCAAAAAATGCTACAATAGGATCAATTATGGTTGCATGAGTAACCCCTTTCCTTGGCCTTTTTTTTGCACCCCTCTCATGTGCCTTTCACTTTAATGATCTTTTCTTTCTTCCATAGCTTGGGTGACTAGCTCGCTTTATGTTTCTCCATTGCCCTTTTAAGATGTAGCAGTGTCTCGCTCATCGAGGTTGAGATATTGAAGAGTTTCTTTATTTAGATGAAGCATTAAATGCTTGAGTAAGTAGGTAATGGCTAATGAGGGGGGTAGAGCTCATGATAGGTTTTTGCGCATGCAGTAAATATTTATGAGCCATCTTTTGCATTTTAACTTTATTTCATTGTAGATTTATATGCTTTTAACTATCTTTCAACTGCATCAATCCCCATACCCAAGTTTCAGGGCTCTGACTCAAGGATATGGATATAGGGTACCAATCCCAATGACCAATGACTACCAGCCTAAAGAATGGAGATGAATAATAGGGACAGATAGAAAGTGGTGAGTATGTATTACCTTGAATAAGCTATATCAATCAATGCCTCCCCAGTGGTGCCCTTCCTAAACCCTAAGGCCTCAGAGGAGGTCCCACTAGACTAACCTCACAAGTGAAGTGTGGGAACAAGAATACAATCGAAATCGGTCAATCATCCAGTTTGCCCCATGATTCATATTAATATGCCCATAACATTAAATGAAAGCACGTGATTGCAAGAATGGTTAGAGTACCTACTGAGAGATGAGCCACCTTCCTTCAAGAAGAAATGTCAGATGGAAGAGAGATTTGACTAGAACAACGGGTAGATAGCTCTGGCATAGTGTTATGTGCTCACCATGATGGGGCTGCTGGTTGGCTTGCTGTCAAATGAGGAGAAAATATTTCTCCTAGGGGTTTTTCACTTTTGGTAACAGCACTCCAGAGTGGAAATGTATTCCATATTCTGCTCCGATGACTGATTTGAGCAGGTCAAATGTTCAGACAAAGAGAGTTGGCTTCTTGTGGAACTTTAGGTTGTTCTCAGGAGTAGCAACTCTAATTTTCCTAATCCAGGGACAGATATCTAGATGCATAAAACTTAGGAAAATATCTCAGATTCTCAACCCCAAAGAAAAACTTTACCCAATTCTTGTTCCTGTACTAATATTTGGCATCATGTTCACAGGTAGATCATAGGCATTGGTGTCTCCCTTTTGGTGGTCAATTGGATGAACAATGAACAGTCTCCATAATCTCTCTGCAGGCTCTTGCAGATCAGCTCAAAGTCATATCTTGACAGTCTACAATAATTGATCACTTTCAGTCACATTTTTTGGGAACTGAATACTCTCACTGATCCTTTGTCAAAAGAAGGATTACATACTATTGCTGGAGTATTGTTCTTGAATGAATTTATTGTTAGGGCCATTACAGCTTTGAATCTTTCAGTTTAGCTTTCCTTGCTTTCCTTGACTATCACACACAAAGTTGGTTAAATCTGTAGTTTTATACTTGTTTTTCTTGTTCCTGTGGTGAGCTATTTGTTTTAAGGTCTATTTTATGTCAAAAGACAAGTTTATAGACTTTTATCATGTATAAAATTCTATGGCTATGTAGAGCTGGAGATCAGTCTGCGATTTAAGATGTTTTTCAGTGGATTGGTAAAGGAGTCAAAGAAAAACATAAGGGATAAACATTTTTGAAATTCCCTATTTTGGTATTATGCCTTAGAGTACCTGAAGATTGTGATTTTTATTCTTTGCTGGAAAACAGAATGTGTTTTCTTCCTTGGAAAAAGAAAAGGTAGATCACAGGAAACAAGGGTCAATCTAAAGAACTTTTCCTGGAATTCTTTTACCATGAATTCTTCCCTAACTTTGATTCTCACTCTTGCATTCCAATAATCACTAGGATATCTAGTTTCATGAACTATGCTTTGTTACATCAAAGGAATATTTAGTTCAAAGTGACATCATCCCTTGTGTGGATGCTTTCCTCTTCTATTTCCATCCTGACAAGCTCCAATAGAAGATCTTGTCTAGACCATGTCTGTTAGCCACTTCACCACCAGTGTCGATGATGTCTGGTAGTTGCTTCACCATTAATCTAGAATATTGCTGAAACATTTGTCATATGATCTATAGCATGATCCTCAGCAGACTATATACTCCAATTAGGGTTCTTATGCACTATGAGACTGATGGGATCCACAAAGATGCAAAATTCAAAGCTCTTAGATCAGTTTTTATGGCTAGAGGTATAAGGTCACCACAAAATATCACTGTTCTCTAGTGAAACACCTCAAAACCTATGTATTGGGTCACAATGAACTTTTACCAAAAATGTTCTGAAACTTTAAATGGTTATCCCTTAAATATATAATTTTCACTATAAAAAAAAAGTGCAATTCTCTCCTACTCAAAGAATAAATGTCCAGCTGTTATATTTTCTTTTTCGTGTTACCTGTTTTCTTTCCTTTATAATATGCTTCATAGTCCTCAAATTTACATGCAAGTTAGATGCATAGCTCCAACAACTTTTCTGATGATGCCAAGTTCAGAAAAGGATTAGCAATCAGGAAAACCAGATCCTATGTGGTCATGAAAGTTCATCTATATTATATGAAATATAACCTCTTTAAGTTTCAAAGAAATGGCCGAAATACCTCAGTGTATTTTTCTCTTATACATTATTTAAGGTCTTAGCACTTTCCACCTTGTAATAAGCTCACTTGTAAAGAAAAGGACATGTCTCATAGAAAGCCTTTAGTGGAATTTTGAACATCTAGACTGGCTCCATAAACATACAAATAGAAAATTTGCATCCATGCCTTCAGATGCTTGCCTTGAGCTTTGCATAACCAACTCTCCACCAGACAGGCTCAATAAAATCCACAACTCCAAACCGATCCAGCAATTCAGGGATGACAACACCTAGAGCTGCAAGCATGGCCCAGCGAGCATGAAGCACTTCACAGCTGCAACCAGGTCCAACAAACCAAGCTGAATTAAGGAAAGCATTCAATGATTTATTATTAAGCAAATATTAAACAAATGATTTTCAATAATACATCTAAAGATTTAACCCTACTAAAGAGTTTAGTCCAGAATTTGTGTGACAGTCTTTGTCATTAAGTTGAAGGACGGAATGATGAGATGAAGGCATACAACTTATGCAAGACAAAATTTCTCCGAGAGAATATTTGAAGGAGCATTTAAAATATTATAAATTATAATCAAGAAAGTTCAATATGGTAAGCCACTCATTCTCCTTGCAGGCCATTCAAAAGCAAAGCCTGGCTTCATTCAAGGTCCATATGGATAGTATTCTCGAGCATCAAGTGCCCCAAATAATATTTTCTCTTCAACAACATGCTCACAACTTTTGAAACAAATATCAGCTTCTTTGAGATTTTGCAAGATGCTTCCTTACCTAATGTTTTGACTTCTGAGCATCAACCACCTATCAGAAGTTGTGACTCAGTGCTGCAGTTATGGCATGTATGATGTAATCTGCTGGTCCAACTTAACAGCCACAATGGCTTCCACTTGAACAACAGCTCCCTTGGAGGGGCGTTCTGGTCCATGAATGAGAAACACGTCACATGGGGGAATTGAGCCCTGGTGGGGGGGAATAATATCACCCACTTTCATGACCTGGCAAGCTTCTTTGACAATATCAGCTTCCTCGTATTTAAAAGCTCATGTAATGTATTTCTCCTACATGAAAATATTCTTTTGAGCCATACATGCCAGTTCCAATCTCTCGTATTGACATCATCGTCAACAATTCTCAACATCAATACAGGTTCTTTGTATGTAGAAGAACTCAAACAATGAGTATTGGTGTTTAAATGTACTACACTTAACTTTCTTGTGGTCAGTGCCATGCAAGTTTGTAAACATATTATTCAATCCATGTTCTCAAAAATGACACATCGCTAAAAATGCTAGAAATGGTTGTTTGTAGGCTTGAAATGGGTGGGTGTATGAGTTCATAGTGTAAAATTCGGTATACAAACACCAATGTCATGATGACTACATGAGTCAGAATGCAATATACTTAACAAGTCTTGCATTGAAAGGAAGACTGCACCAAAGAGAATTGAAGAGGACGAACACATGTAGGGGTACCAGACTAAGTACAAATGAGTGTGTAAGAAGGTTCGGGGCCATGATGACCGGCTGAAGCCAAGTATTGAGCTCACAAGGAGGACGGTTAGCATCTCCAATCAAACATAAACGAGCTATGAATAGGGGAAGGTTTTCCATGTGCCCCGGTTTATGCAAGGAGGAAGCAATCCAGGGATTGTCCTCCCATAGAATTTAAGTCATTAGACTACAAGGATATGAATAGCTTTGCGAGGGTTGTAGTTCATTCTTCGAATACCAAGATTGAAGATGTTGCTAACTCAGATTCCAAGGCAAGAGAAGAATGGCCACCATTACCCCTATTTGGGTTGAAGGATTCAGATGAATTGAAGGTAGATTTAGTGGTTAGTTTAAGCAAGGATTCAAAGTCTCAGAGGGTGGAAGTGTTTGGTGAAGGTAATAATGTCAATTTGATTGTCTTAGTGCAACAACAAACTAGGACTGCCATCCAACCCTTAGAGGCCATGGGCGGTATCTAGCTTGATGATGGTCCTATGGATAGTGGATCGATTAATGGAGTTCTCCTACTT
This sequence comes from Pinus taeda, assembly GCA_000404065.3. Lineage (NCBI taxonomy): Eukaryota > Viridiplantae > Streptophyta > Pinopsida > Pinales > Pinaceae > Pinus > Pinus taeda. The sequence continues at coordinate 16,372 of APFE031435817.1, forward strand.
GAAGGTAGTACAATGCGGTTGAAGAAGGAATCTAACCATTCTAAAATGCAGTCTGTTGAGAATGGTGGACTAAAATTTTATCCTAGCTAGTAACAAAAAATTCCTTGAAGCATCAAAAAGAGGAGAACCATGGGATGAATTGGCTTCTTTTTTTTTTATGTCGTATGTCGAATGAATGAGCTTTTAACTAGTGGTACAATCTAAACTAGGAAGCTTAGGATATTTTGTTGGATTCTTATTAGGTGTTTGGCTCTAAGGATGTTTGCTTTCCATCCAACTCTGATGCTGCAAAGTTGTAAACTAACATGTTTTATATTATCGTACTTCAAATATTGTGGGCTCACTGGCCTGTGTACAATCTTGGCAAGTGGATTTTGATTCAGAGGATCAAGATCAGAATCATTACCCTCCCAAGTTAGAGTTTCTTATACTACCAACACAATTACAATCATTCATCGATTTGTTTGCTAATAGATTTGCCAAGGTGCTCATTCCAAATGCACAACATAATTCTTTCAAGCCAATGTAAGATTCTACATTGTAGTAGGTTTAAAAAAAAATGTTTCCACTACTCATTTCTCTTTTGACTTTAGATAGGGTTTGATAGGAAAAAATCAAGTATTTCAATATTCTTAGTGTTGGCTTTGCTTGTCAAGCACAAGACCACCTAATATGTAGTTTCCTTCAATGAAAACCTACGCAGAAAACTTCAAAGGGTGTGGGGGTTGTTGCTTCGATAATGCCTACAACCAAGGAATTTGATTCTTCAATTACTTCGAGGTAGGCTACCAAAGATGGCAGGCCTTTAACTAAGCCCACTCAAAGAACATGTGAGAGCCTATTGAGGTTTTGGGTTGGTAATCTTCTTGGGACACTATGGGTCCAATGTGCACCAAGTTCAAGAGCCTAGTCAATGTTGCAGCGAAATCTAGCAAGCCTTGGAGAGGGAAACCCTACAAGATATAAACTAGACCTATAAGCAACAATGGGGTAGTGAAACACTATCACCACAACAAAAACCCCTACATTTTACGAACTTTCACTGATGGGAGGAATCTCAATAGGAAAGAGATCACTTATGATATGTTATTTAAGGTTAAAGTGTGAAATGATCTCACTAGGAAGTCTTCAAGAAAGACAAAATTTAGGTTCAAGGCTCCACAAGCAAGAAATTCATTTTCTATGAAGAGACCTAGACACAAAGGCTCAAGACCTAGGGTTTGATTGGTTTGACAAGTCTTGGAGCAATTCAAGGTCAAGGTGAGGAGAAAAAGTTTCTTAAAATGTATGTTAGCTAGGCCAAGGCTCATGAAACCTTCAACGAAGTCCTTAAGTTGAGGAAGAAAACTAGGGTTTCCCTCTTAGTGCAAACACCTAGGGCAAGATAATTTATAGATGAAATTGAAGTGGATGCCCACCAAATTGATAGGTTTTGTGTAAAACCCTATCCTCTTGTTATTTAGGCTCTCCAGCCACCAAAATCCTCCCTCCCTAGAAATTCGCACCAAGCCCTAGATTTCTTCTCTAGACTTGAAGCACTGAAATTAACAGAGAGAAAAGATGGATAAAAGATGAGGTTGATCACCAACATGTTGGACTAGTGCCTTGTTCCTTGGGAGAATGGAGTCTAGGATGATTTAGGTTAGTTAAAGTAGTTTTCAAGGAGGCCGAAATTTGATGCCCTAGCAAGCAATTTTCAAGCATTTACCCACTCAATGAAAAATGGACTTTTATGGGAGAGCTACAATCAGTTCACCACTAGGACTATTCATTACATGTTATACATGAGTAATGTATTCAATATTCATCTAGATAGTAATTAAATTAATCTTCAAAAAATTAGGCCATAATTTTACCATGACCTAAAATCAATAAGTCCATGCATTAGACATAGAAAAATAGATATTCAACAAAAAAGAACACTTACAAGACAACATGCATGAATTCCTTCCAGTATCCAAAGAATAGTTCCAAGAAATATCCAATAATAAGCTCCAAATGTCAAAATGCATACAATAGATCAAAAACATCCACAAGAGAACAAGTGTGATTTCCCTAGAGAGGTAGAATTCCTCAAATGAGGCTGAATTTCCAAGTGTTATGATGATGAGAGATCAAATGAAATGATCTATAATATATATGTGACTAACTAACATCTATTTTAGCCTATGAGCCCCTCAAACAATAAAATAATGGGCAATTACTAAACAAGGTCACAAGCCCACCTTGAAGCCAATGTGAAAACAAGATAAATGTCCAACAAGAGGGTCGAAATGTTGATTCATGTTGTCATAGGCTCTTCTTGGGCTTGCTTTGAGCTCCTCTAGTGTCAAGACAAGTGTAGAGGGCTCTTAAAACCAAGGCCTAGGGGTTGGCCCCTAAATCTATCTGCAAATCATCCTGTAGCCCCCAAATATGGGTTTGGGGCATAAAGTTGGGTCTCATGAGCCTCCAAGTGGTGAATAAGCCTGAATCTGCTCCAACTTTGAGGGCACTAAAGATGGTACTAGCCCTCCCATGTCTCAAGGCATGAGACAAACCTCATATGGGCCTTGGATCCACTATCACACCATGTAATTAATGCTAAGCCGGCTAGGAGTACGTTGGTCCAGGTGCATCATCCCATGAATAATAAAGCAAATGCAGGAACATTATGGGTATTGAGGGTTCCCATGTCTATGAATGATGCTCTACAACTATCCAGAGTCCCATGGTTCTTAACACATCACATATGGGTATCAATATGTCCCTCTAGAGGACCTGGGCCCCAGTTAAGTTTCCCAGACCTATAGATGAAACTACCTACCAATTACACACAATATCCAGTGCTACAACTTTCACCATTAGGTACATTAATCATTATTGCATCTCAGTGAACCAAGCTTGAAAGAAATGGGCATAATAACACTTCATATGTGGCTTCTCTTCCAAAATTGGGGCCTTAGTCACGTAATGGCGTTACCTCCGTAGGTAGGAGTGGCTAACAGATGACCCTATTAGGTGTTCACAACCCCCAAAGGGAAGTGACATGTCCTTGGTCCAACCTTCAATTGATAGGTGTTTTGTGCATAATGATGGAACGAAGGGGAAAGGACTCTATGGCCAAGTGCCATGGTCAAAGGCACTAGCTATGATCAAATACCTCATCTTGGGTGTATAGATGTGAGGAGGGAGCAATCGTGGATGCATGCGTTACCTCGGCCTTTGTTTTTCCACCTCTCTATTTTCCTTTTAATTTTTATTGATTTTTTTCTTATATTATTACTCGCAGCTCGAGGAATGAGAGTTTGCTTTGTATAATGTATAGCAGTTATTACCCCCTTCCGAATGGGGCAGGTCATTGCCCATCAAGGAATGGGACATGCAAAGGTTCCTTGTCTTCTATAAGATAGGGCAACATTGACCTATGAACCAGGTGATGGCCATATGATAGAAGTAGAGCTCACACTTGGCTTTTGCCCATGTGCTAATTTGTAACTCCCGGCCATCTTTTGCATTTTGATTTCTCTTTTGTTTTTCTTGTGACCATCACATGCTCTGTCTTCTTTTTTTTTAGATACATAAACCTTGGAGGTTACATTTCCAGGACCTACCAAGGTTTAAGGATATGTGGATGTCAAAGCCAAATAAACCAATGGTCAAGGGAGGTGGAATAAGGCCCTGTAATGTAAGATGGAAAGTGGTAAGTATGGAATAGGGATAGATTGGGCTAGGTTATCTCAATCATGGTTTCCCAAGTAGTGCCCCTTCTTCTTCCAAGTTACCCCATAATCCATGTCAAAATGCCCAAATGCAAACAAGCATAAGCACTCAATTACAAAATGAATAGAGAACCTTTTGATTAGAAACCCACCTTCCAACTATTAGTTTTTGTAGCATCGGATGGTGTTCTAGTCCCAAAAGTTTGTGGAGAGACTAATGTTGAAATTTCTAATTCTGACACGTCAGAAATTCCTATTGCATTATCTGGTTTATTTCACCTACTTGTTTATTCCTTAACAAGTTATTTATCCATATAAATACTGAAAATAAACACAAATGCAGTCTCAACTCATATACAGATCATCAACTGAAATGATATACAAACACACAAGTGACACCATTATTTTTGCACAATCGTCTCCAGAAAAACCCAATGTGGGAATACCGGTGCAGCAGTTCCAAGGGTTTTATTATTAAGTAGCTTTCTTGAGTACAACTAGGGTGCCAAACTGGCTCACCCAACAGAGATTTCTACACGGTAGTAATACCTCTTCTAGGAAGCAGATATTCAACTTCTCAACACTAGTCTGCCCCACGAAAATCCTTCTGGCGCTTCTCCAAGGCTCTGCGTCAACCCTGCTAGCCTCTGCGTAGCTCCATAAGCCTCTGTGTCAACCTACTGCCTCTCTGCGTCAACTCTATAGCCTTCTACGTCACCCACGCATGCCCCTCAACGTCTGCGCAGTCTTTAGTTGCCTCTGTGTGGCTCTTGTTGCCTCTTTGTAGCATCCTCAATCACTGCGCTGGCCCTCTGGCACTATCTTTATCTCTCTGCTATGTACTCACTGCCCCTTGTTGCAACTCAGATCACTTGTTCGAATTTTCTCAACAAACCCCATTCTAGAAAATCGAACTGACTAATCAATCTTGGTGTATCTCCAATTGACCCTCAAGCATCCTCTTATGCTTTTCCTGTTGACTCTTCAACGGCCGAGATTAAGTCTCTAATCAACGGCTAAGATTAGATTTGTCTTGATCCATGTCATTTAGAAAATTCTCACCCAGTTTTAGATTAATAACCATTAATATTTTAATTTTCCTAACTTTGGACTTAGGAACCCCATTAAAAATATTGATTATTTTAATATCTCTCTAACCGGGTGGAATTTCCCCAAACCATTCTGGGTCTCCACCAATTTTCATGGCTAGAGCACATCTGATGCTACCATAAATCAACACTCCCTCTTAGCGAGGAATGTGCTCTAGTAATGCTCCACCACTGACCATCACATTGATCCTCCAGTGCCAATACCTGTGTTGATGTTGGGCCTGCTGCCCTACATCCACTGCTCTATTGCCTCCTATACTGCTGCCCCTGGCTCTACCATTGCCACTGCTACATTTGTACTGCAACTCCTTTTGCATTCGTGCTGCTACTAGTCCTTCCTCCCAACACAGCTCTGCACTGCAACTCTTTCTCAACATGCTGCCTCATGCTGCCCATAGCACTACCACTACTAACTGCTACACTACAACTAAATTACCAAGAAGTAAGTAACTGATCTACCCAACAACTAACATCCTTGTCAGTCCGAAAGCCTCCGGATGCTGAAGCTACCTCTGCTGCTATCCTGTGCTCCCTCTGCTATCTCTACACTGCTGCAAACACCTTTGTGCCTCTCACACTGCTGCAACCACATTTGTGCATCTCACACTGCTGCAAACACCTTTGTGCCTCTCGCATTGCTGCAACCCCCACTGCACTGCTACAAACCCCAACACTCTAGCACTGCCCTATCGCTCTGTTGACCACTATGTGTCAACTACCCATTAGCAGTACACCCCATTTTTCGCAAAAGGGATAGCACTTGAGCGACATGTTCGTGCCTATCATCATTAGCCCGATCATATTGTTTTGTAAACCCAGTCTGCATGTGTGAATTGTAAATAATATTAGCAGAGTTGTGTCATATATGTAAATTGCCTGGGTGGACCTAATTTTCTAGTGATAATCTACGTTCCGGAAGGTTTTTTGTCTCACCGATCCATGATCGGCAGAGTTTTCCTTCAGCCTAACCCCAAAGCCGGAATGA
>APFE031435817.1:29997-52479 GCA_000404065.3 Pinus taeda
CCCCCCCCTTAGTATTTCCAACAATTGGTATCAGAGCCAGTGCCTTCATTCAAAGCCTAATAGCTTAAAGGTTGATCTTTAGAACACAAATGGCGAATTCAAGGAAGAAAGTCACCAATTCTTCTAAGGATGTGTCTCCCTCTACTACTAAAATAGAAGACAATCAATTTTAGGAGGCTCCAAGGCTCAATGGGAACTTTAATATATGGGAAGCAAGAATGAGGAATTTCTTACAGACTCAAGGCATTGAAATCTGGAAATCAGTGATTGTTGATAGCAGGATGGATGAAGAATCCAAGGAGAACAATGCAAAAGCAATGAAGGCAATCTTGAATGGACTACCTGATTCTATAAAGAACAATCTAGGAAAATATTCATCAGCAAAGGGTATATGGGACAAAATTCATGACCTTCACTCAAAAGGAGCATTGATCACGACCATCAGTCAAGAAGATGATGGAAATCAAGAAGGAAATCCAGAACCCATCATAGAAGCTGAAAATGAGAATGATGACATCAAGGCTGAAGCAGACCTAGAAGATGAAAAGAATGGAAAAGATTTTGTAGAAGATCTCCCCGCTCAACTTATGGCTGCCATGGAAGAGATTAACAATTTGAAAAAGGAAAATAAGGAACTTAAGAAGATAACACTAGCTGGTGACCAAGATCAAACAAGGGAGAAAGTTGACCTTGTCAAGCTTCAAGTTCAAGAAAGGGATGAAGAGCTTGCCAAGCTTAAGAAGGAATTTCATCAAAGCAAAAAAAAGCATCATGAAGAAGTCATATCTATGACAAATCAATTGGATAAAGCAAAGAAACAGGAAGATACCTTGTCAAGTCAACTTGAACAAAGGCACAAGAGCTTGAACAAACTTAAAGAAGAGATTGGCAGTACAAGGTAGAGGTCTCCTCTCTCAAATCTCAACTACAAGAAGCCAGGAAACAAGCACAAGGAGCTGAGAAGACAAAGGAAGCATTGGAAGTCATAGAAGGATAGGCTGATGAAGCAAGAAAGGAAAGAAATGCCATGATCTGTCAACTAAAAGCAAAGGATGAAGAAATCTTCAAATTAAAATCTAACATCAAGCTTCTCAAGGCTGAAACATGTAAAGCTACAAGGATCAAGGAAGGAGAGCAGTCTAGCAAAGAATGAAGAATCCTTCAAAATGAAGTCAGATATCATCTACCTTAAAATAGAAGCAGATGAAGCTACTCGTATCAAGGAAGAAACTAAGAAACAACTTGCTAAGAAGAATAATGAGTGTGAAATATTGGAAGAAGAGATTGTCTTCCTCAAGAAAAAGATTGAAGCGATGAACAAAATCTTGAAGAGCTCTTAGGCCTTGGATGACATGTTCAGCTATCACAGATGTCCATTTGATAAATCAGGTCTTGGGTATGCAGGTGAATCTCAAACAAGAATGAAAATGCTTCAAACAAAAGGAATGTGAAGAAGCCAGAAAGAAATGGTGATGCTCCTAGTTCCAGCAAAGGCAAGGAGAAAAATCAAGACTGCAATAGAAGAAATCCTGCTCCAAGAAAAAATTTAAATGATGTCAAAGATGCGAGAGGCAATGGTTATCATCAAAGGATCTCAAGGCAGAAAAGCTTCAGAAGTACAGCAAGGAAATCTCCATCTCCCAGGTACCAAAGTTCATTTTTTGGTTATTATTATTCTTGTACAAACTTTGGTCACATGGCAAAAGATTGTAAAGCATATCATAAAGATAGATGTTATGGTCCCCAACCATCTCATAAAGATAGATATTATAGTCCCCAACAATCTCCAAGAAACAATTTTATAGGAAGAAATCATGAATTCTTATTCATGAACAATGTAGAATGCTTCAAGTGTCATAACATTGGTCATATGGCACGTGATTGTAACTTATCTTGGGCTCTTACACAAGCTAGAACCATGCAAAATAATAAAGTTACACATGTATGGAGAAGGAAGCAAATACAATCTGAAAGTCCCCTGAGCTCTCCAGCCAACAACATATGTGACTGCTCTGAATTTTGACAATCTGAGCATTTGATGGGAAGATTCTGCCAAAAGAAATGATGCATACAGTTAGGAGGAGCCAATGATTCTTGATCATTATTGCAGAAGCTATTAGTGAAAGGGTCCCTATGAAAATCCCTGTTGAACTTTATTAACAATCACTCCTTGATGAAGATAATTTCTCAGGAGTACTCCATTGAAGAACATGATCCTATAACCATTCCTTGCATTGTTGTTAAATATGCTTTCCACTTAATCTCTAAGTAGTATTTGGAGCAACGGAGAATGTCATCTAATACTAGAGAAATAAGGCAAATAAATATGGTGTTGATATTACAGTTGCTAAATGTCTTGACTCAGGGATTTAATGTGAAAACAGATAAATTTTGGACACTAACAGAGGCAATCTTCAAACAAACAGATACTTCTGGAATGGAGTTTGAAGTAAGAGCAGCTAGCAGCGTATAACAAAACTGAAGCATTGCAAAAAGATGCAAATCAGCAAAATGATTTTAAAAGACAGTCACAGATTGGATATCTAAATCTGCTAGGGAAATAACTCGTTGAGGTATGTACAAGAACACAAGGAAAAGATGGCTCATAGAAAGGAGTATGTTGTGTAGTCAAATATAACTTATGTTAAGACTGGTCACTGAGGAAATATAGCAACAATAAGGCACAACCTCTCACCACTTCATCCAAATGCAGTGATGTTGAATACTGGATGGCAGTGACTTAAGGAGAAGCACAGAGACACAAAGGAACTCAGATCTAAAGAAAGAAAACTTCAGTGGCATTCTCTCTGATTCGGATTATGAAGGCCTCTCAATTCTGCCTGTGGAGACAGCAATATGGATTGAAGCATAAAAACCTGGACTTGGACACTTGGTGTATGGCTATTTGCAATCTGATTGAAAGCATTGAAGTAAAGCATCTTTAAGCATTGTTGAAAACATGATAAAGTAGTTCTGAGACATGAAGAGGGAATAATGTGTTAATTGATGATAAAGCATCAATCCTTCTATCTTGATTAAAAAGAAGAGCACTATGACAGGGGGAGTCATAGACCCATGAAAATCTACCATTAATGAAGAACAGAAGCAGTTTGATAGGGGGAATCCTAAAGCACTCCTTTGCCATTGATGTCAAAGGGGGAGAGAAGAAGAATATTGCCATCAATAACGAAGGGGGAGATTGTTGACCTAGGTTGTCATTGATGTCAATATGGCAATATTCTAGATACTAGATGATGATATGAAGCCAAGCAGAAGCAGAGCAGATCCATGAAGAGACAGGAGCAAGGCCATCAGGATAGCCAAGCCATAAGCAAGAGTTTGTTAACAAAGGAGTCAACAAGAGAGGCATACTACAAAATATCATAGCAAGAGAGGCATATCAAAAAAGGCAGAAGCCATCAAGGTATGAAGGTATCAGAGAAGGACTTTGAAAGACATTGCCAAGCCAGAGAAGCCACATTGGAGCAAGAGGAGCCACAATCAGAGCTACAGGAGGAGCCATATATATATGTCATATATATATGCCATAGAAAAATATATCGGAGGAGCAAATGGTATACAGAGGAGCAAACAAAGCAAACAAAGCTATCGGAGGAAGCGGAGAGAAAAACATAGCTATCGAAGAGCATATCGGAGGAGCAAAGAGCAAACAGAGCCATAAGAGGAGAAAACAGAGCTATCAGAGCTCAAGAGGAGTCTTATTGGGAGTAATACATGCCAAAGTACCAAAGAGCGGAATACATATATAAATGCGGAAGAGTTAAAGGCAAAGTTTATATATGTGTGCGCAGGAATACACTATCAGAGCAAGCATATATATATAGATCGGCGACAGTGAAATCGGCAGTTTGGCTATGTGCCATCACCCCAATCCCCCGACAGCGACACATATATATATGCATCGGCGATATGTTAATCGGCGGTTCGGCTATGTGCCATCACCCCAAACCCTCGATAGCGACATATATATATATATATATATATATATATATAATATATATATATATCGGTGGGTCGGTTATGTGCCATCACCCCAAATCCCCGATTGCGATACATATATACGCGGACCCGTTGCAACATTGTGCTATGGGTTAATAATGTATCGCATCCGCCCATTGCAATGATACACAAAGGGCTATCCTTATACAAGCGCCGATTGCGATTACACTGCGGACCCGATACAGTATAGATGCAGGTGTAATAATTCTTGAAGTCCGCCCTTTAACGTTTTCGCCTGTTTTTTCTCATATTTCCTGTGTATTTGAATATCTGCCTTGCGCGGGGTTTGGAGGCAAAAATACATTAAGGAATGCTTACGATAGTTCAGGAGGCCTGAACGATAGTTCAATCGGTTGAATCATGGCGATTGCAATTGCAATTGGGACGTGGCATCTTCGTTAAACTGTAAAGTCCTGTGTATGCCTATTATCATTGCAAAAGGAGCGTTGTTACGTTTTAACATGGAACATGTGTTCTCTGTGTATTATTCATTCCAAGTCGTTGAATCAACGTGCCTCAGGAGTGTTGGTGAGCACGAAGAGACAGAGCAAGCCGCAACGACCAAGGAGGGAAGACAAAGGATCAAGCGATGCAGAGGAAACTACAGAGACTGAGGAGGAAGCCAAAGAGCTAGCGAAAAAAGAGGAAGCCGATAGACAGAGGCATGAGGAATGCATAAAACAGAGAACAGAGTGTGGTTCAATGTTGTTGATACAGTTGGAGGAAATAGAGGCAAGAGTAGGGTCCAGCAAAACAGGAAAGGGCTGAAGGACCAACAGGACAGGAGGCACTCAAAGGATAAGTATCTCTGCTGATCGTATCACCATGTGAAAGACTCAAAACTATGATGAATTAATCAAGTATACAATGGAGTGTGAAGAATAACTTTGTGATGTAGTGAATAAAGTTTTGTCTAACATTGCTTGAAGGGAGAAGGAGCCAGCAGAGAAGCAGTCTTGTTGAAGCATTCACTGTGACATTAGAACAGATGCTTGAATAGAAAGTTGTTCTTTATGCAGATCTTAGTGCAGCTAACAGTAGACTGACTAAAGTTGTGTGAAGACATTATCAGAGAGCGCGAAGGCTATTGGAGACTCTGTGTGGGCAGTATGAAGAGTTGTAAAGACTCCTTCATGAGAAGACTGGTTGTCATTGATGTTGTAGCATGGAGACTACAGTGACACTGTAAACAGACAGAACTCAATGATGAAGAGTTCTGAGAGCAGAACATTACTATCAAATGTGCCTTGACAAGATTGGGTCGGAACCCTCGGGGCTGGTGCCTCAGAAGCAAGAAGGATTGGAATCCTTGGGGCTGGTGCCTTAGAAGTAAGATGGATTGGAGTCCTTGGGGTTGATGTCTCAGAAGTAGGAAAGATAGGTGTCTTTGGGACTAGTGTCTGAGGAACTAGAAAGGATTGATGTCCTTGGGGGTTGGTGCTACTAAGTCCAAGATTGTTGCCTTGGCGAAACAGAGTTGGTGCTCTGGAGGTTGGAGCCTCACAAAAGTCCAAGTTGGTGCTTGGCAACTGATTGCAACCACTTATATACTGTATCTATTTTACTGCAAAGATTATATTAATAAAAGAATTTATTCTTGTTGTTCATCTTGTATTCTGAATATAAATGTTTTATCTGGCAAAATAATAGTCAGAAAAAGAAATACTAATTCACCCCCCCTCTCGGTATTTCCAACAGGGGTTTGCTAAGGGAGAGAGAATCAGTGATCGGGAGAGCAGCTGAGGGGCACTGAGTATAGAGAAACAGATAAGACAGAGATTGTGTCGAGAGAGCAGCGCAACATCCAAGGAGGGTGACGCAGAGCCAGCAAGGGCTCACACAGGGCCATGCAGAGGCAACCAAGTGTTGCGCAGAGCACCAGAGGGGCCAGCGCACTAACGCAGAGGCTCTCAGAGCCGACGCAGGAACTCATGGGGTTGACACAGGCCTAGAAAGGCTGACGCAGGGCCGGCGTGGACAGAGGGGCTAACGGAGTCCAGATTGGGCAGACGCTGGGGTTATAGGAGCAGTTTTGTGCTGAGGAACTGCTGGAAGGATTTTCCGAAGTTTCAACCAGGAGATTTCTCTCAAACTGTGAGGTATAGCTGCTAAGGAAATTATCTGTTGGGCAGGCCAGTTTCGGCACCCAGATTGTACTCTGATTTGCTTAATAAGAAAACCCTCAAATAGTTGCACCGATTTTCCCGCATTGGATTTTTCCGGGGACATTGGTCCAAAAATAATGGTGTCATGTGGTGTGTTTGTTCTTGTTTCTTTTAGTTATTGATATGTAATATGTTGAGCATGCACTGGTGTTTATTTTCAATGTTTACTTTGTAAATAACTTCTTAAAGAAAATTAACAAGTAGGTAGGAATAAATTAGAAAAAGTGCATGAAGGGTTTCTAAACTAAGTAAACTTAGAAACTTCAACATCGTATCAGCGCATGAAGGATTTCTAAACTAAGTAAACTTAGAAACTTCAACATTGTATCAGAGCGTGATTGCAGATCACAGAAGGACTAAGAGAAATCAGCCGAGCTGAGCAATAGCAGCAGAAAACAGCTATCCCGAGGTGACAGAAGTTGTTTCTAGCAGCGGAGAAGCCAAGAAGTGTGACGCAGAGCCAATCAAAGCCATGCAGAAGAAGTCGGGAGTTGCGCAGAGCCTTAGAGAGGCCAGCATTGCTGATGCAGAGGACCAGAGGGCTGACGCAGGGCATCCAGGGTTGGCGCAGACCCCTCTGGGCTGACACAGAGCCAGCGTGAGGCAAAGAGGGGTTGACGCAGTTCACAGAGAAGCAGTTGCTGGAGTAGAGAAGGCTACAGAAATATTGTAGAGTGGAGCTGGTGAGGTACTGTAGTCAGAATAGTACCTGGCAGAGTAGGACCATTGGAGTTGTTACTGAGGGTTTCTAGCCGAGGAACCTGGATCAGCAGTGCAGTTGCACAAGACGATTAGAGTAGGGCGCATCTCAATAAGTGGCAGAAGTATTTCCAGGAGGGAAATCAGGACTCAGAGGGAGTCCAGAAGAGAACTTCCAGACGGGAAGTAGAGACTCAGAGGAGTCGAACAGAGAACTTCCAGGAGGGAAGTAGAGGAGCGTCATGGCACTACACGGCGTAAGAGACCAAGATAGACTGGACGGAGCATCGAACTTTGCAATCTGGAAGGCCAGAATCTTATCAGTGCTTGACAGGAATCGTGTCAAGAACTTCGCCTTAAACGTTATAGCTATCCCACTCGAACCCAATGATCATGACAAGTACGAAGAGGCGATGGCGAGGGCCAAGTGCATTATCCTTGACGGGGTCAAGGATCATGTGGTACCACATATAGCCGAGAAGGAAACGACAGTTAAGATGTGGGAGTCTCTCAAGAACCTGTACCAGCATACTTTTGTGCAAAGAAGAATGCTGCTCGAGAACCAGATGAGTCATATCAGATGAGGAAGGGTCAATCGATTGACACCTTCCTCAGAGGACTGAATGAGATCCGGGACCAGTTGACTGCTATAGGAGCGACACTGGGTGGTGGAATCACTGCTATAGGACCAACTTTGGGTGGTGGAATCAAGTTTATCCGGCGGACGGTTTGCGAGATATCCACTGCCCTAGTTTGAAGGAAGCTGCTGAAACTGAAGCTACAATGCAGAAGTGAAGTTTGACCTGCGTGGACCAGAATATCTCCTCATCTAAACTGCATGTAGGTTCATCTGAACCTCCTTTGAAGGTTGCAACTTTTGGTGGTGGAATCAAGCCAATCCGACGGTCAGTTTGCGAGATATCATCTGCCCTAGTTTTGATGATGAAGCCGCTAATGTTGATGCTGCTGATCTAGCGTTTGCTACTGCTGATATAAATCAGATTTATTGTACTATTTCTCTCTGCTGAATTATTGAAGATAAAAGAAAATTTGATCAAAGGGTTTCCTCACACATTGTGCGGTTTATCCCTGGCTAGCCACCATATCTTGTGTCTCTTGACTTGGCTTGTTTTCTGTTGATCATTTAATGTTCTATCTGCACTTTACTTTATGTACATGTGATTGCTAATCTGTGGAATATAATAAGAAAAATAAGTAAACTGTTATAAGCATAGAACATACCATAACTTAACATGGGATCAGAGTTAAGGTGAAGACAAAGCCCGAGCAAGAGCAAGAGCAATCACCGAAGAGAAGATTGGCAAGGCTATCCTAAAAGAACTGTGGGGTCCTCATCACTCTTTCCTGCCAATGACAAGCTCCATGAGAAAGCTTACTATCACGGATGGAAGATGTTTATCGATCTAAACCTAGAAGATCAAGGAGTGTTGGACCATGTAAGAGGCAATATTGTTGAGCCTCCATCAAATGCATCCACTGTTGCCTGGAACAAATGGCAAAACGAAGAAGTCAAAACAAAGAAGATCATCCAGGACTCTATCGACAAGCACTTGGTGGCCTACATCTCTGAACTGGACACCTCCAAGGAAATCTACGATAGACTGGTGAGTATATTTAAAGTTAATGATGCAAATCAAGTTTTGTTTCTTAGAAATAAACTGAGGGAAATCAAGAAGGGTAAATATGAGAGTATGCAAGCATACTTATTAAGAATCACCGAGATCAAGAACGATCTCCTATCTATTGGGGAGTCTATTACTGACAGAGAAATGGCACTCACGACGCTTGGAGGATTACCATCCGAAAGGTACATGCTCAGGACTACTCTTCTGAACAATAATATAATTCTTGGTTTCGAGGAATTAATGGCTAGATGCATTCAAGAAGAAACAAGGGTAAAAGAGCAAGAAATGCCAATGCCTAAAGGTCCTCCTACTGCCTTTTCTTCTCATGCTAAGAAAAGAAAGAATTCCGGGTCTAAATCAAAAGGAAAGGTTGGACCTAAGGGTGGAAGAAGAGGACGATGTTACATCTGCGATAAAGCAGGTCACTATGCAAGGGAGTGCCCTGATAGAAAGGACTCACACCGGGGCGATGATCAAAATCTCTCTGATGGCAATCAAAGGAATGAAAAATTCAATAGCAAAGGTAAGAGGAATGTTGGAAATCAAGGAAGAGGACAACCATTCAATAAGGCTAAAATTATAGGATGTATTAAATGCACCTGACCTCCGAAAGGACCTGGTGTCCATCTCGGCAATGGAAAACAAAGGCTACAAGGTAACTTTCAGCGATGCCAAGGTACGTGTATCGAAAAATAATGTTAAAGATGCCTTTACTCTTGGGTTTCGGTTGATTCATTATATTAGGTCGATGAAAGTCAGGAAGGTGTCATGTCTTATGACACATCTCTTTAGTCCGAACTTTGGCATTGGAGGTTTGCCCACCTTCATTACAAATATCTACCCGATGTAAGACATATGGTAACAGGGATGCCCGAATTCCGAGTAGAAAAAGAAGGTGTATGTTCGGGATGTGCCAAAGGAAAGCTCAAAAGGGGACCATTCCCCTCAAGCCTAAGCAAGACCTCCGATATATTACAGTTGGTTCACTCAGGCATACTTGAGGTTGGCATTAAGAGGGAGACTACTACACCACATACTCCAAAGTAGAATGTGTGGCACCGTACGATTGTGGAAGCTGTCTCTATGGGTAGATGATTTAACAATGCCTAATGTGGAAAAACCGATGGATCCTATTTATCCACTTGAGCCTTCCTCTTCCAGGAAGAGGCCTTCATGGCTTAGGGGCATATTTGATGATGCTGAAAGACATGTTGCACCCTGAGGAACCTTCCGTGAAAGCAAGAAACCCAACAACTATTAAGGATACCTGACCAGTATGAGCACAATCATACAAAATGAGCCTTCATCATTCTCAGATGCTGTCAAGCATCAAGTATGGAAGGATGCTATGACCAAAGAATAAGAGTCTATTATGGAGAATGATGTCTGGGAAGTAGTACCCACACCCTAGGACAAGACTATTGTTACTTCAAACTGGCTTTACAAGATAAAGTTGCAGCAGATGGAAGTATGGAATAGTATAAGGCTCATTTTGTTGCTCGTGGTTTCTCCCAGAAGGAAGGTATAGACTATGATGTGATATTTGCACTTGTTGCCAGATATACGACCATTCGCTTGATCATAGCCCTTGTGGCTTCACAAGGATGGAACCTACATCAGATGGATGTCAAGACCGTGTTCTTGCATGGTTCAATCAAAGAAGAGGTATATGTGGAGCAACCCAAAGGATTTGAGATTTATGATTGAAAATCTCATATATGCAGGTTGAAGAAGGCTCTCTATGGGCTCAAGCAAGCACCTCGATCATGGTATGAGAGGATCGATAGCTACTTGATGAAGTTGGGATTCACTAGGAAGTGAAGTCAATCCTAACCTTTACTTTAAGGTTGAAGATGACAAGCCTCTCATACTGGTGTTGTATGTGGATGACCTCTTTCTTTCAGGTGCATACCCTCTCATTCACAAATGTAAGAGGGAGATAGTTTCCGAATTTGAAATGGAGAACCAAGGACTTGAAGTGTGGCAGAAGCCAAGGGAAATTTTCCTATCTCAAGGAAAATATGTGGTGAAGATTCTGAAAAGATTTGTTATGATGCACTGCAAGCCTGTGACTACCTCGACGATCTTAACTTTCAGAAGTTATACGGTAGTGATGTTGGACCAGATTTGGGAAATGCCTCTGAGTTTCAAAAACTCATTTGCGTTGATGTTCTTGGTGAACCTCCATCCGAACATATGTTTTGCAGTTAGCATTGTGAGCTCATATTTGGTTGAGCCTCACTAGATTGGTGCCAAGAATCTTCTGAGATGTCTTCAGGACACAATCTCTCATGGATTGAGATACACTACCAGAAATATGAAACTGCATGATTATTCGAATGTTGATTAGGTAGGTAGTGTGGAGGATCATTGGAGCACTTTTAGTGTTGTTTCTCTTTGGATTCTGCTTCGATATAATGGATGAGAAAGAAGCAGGAGTCGGTTGCCATAAGCACTGCCGAGACCAGATACATATCTACGAGTGTGATCTCGTATGAAGCTGCCTGGTTGGGGAAGCTCTTCAGTGAGCTGTTTCAACACATAACACTGTGATTCTCTATAACAACCAGAGATGGGATTCGATTATTGAGGAATCCCGTATTAGTCGATTGCTCCAGCGGATAGACATCATCTGGGATATGGTAAGTTGATGAGCAAGGAGGCTCCATCGCATTAAGATGATGTACAGGTCGATACCTTGTTAAAGCCCCGAGGAAAGATCTAATCTGTGATTTTCCCAAGCCACTTGGAGTCGTCAAAAAACAATTGTAAGGGTCCTGCATGTTGCATACATTGAGCTCTGGGAGCTCTGAGGGCTTGCGATTCTTACTAGAGAAACATACGACCACAGGGTGACTCACCCTCCCCTGGTGGTGCGCACTGGAACAAGATGATTCGCACTCTTGTGGGACAAGATGATTTGCTCTCTTGTGGAATAGGATGATTCGCTCTCCTGTGTAGCAGGATGATTAGTTCTCCTGTGAGGCCTGGATGATGTGTTCTCCATGGCGATTGTAGTAGGATTGATGTGTTCTCCTGTGAGGCCTGGATGATGTGTTCTCCATGGCGATTGTAGCAGGATTGATGTGTTCTCCTGTGAGGCCTGGATGATGTGTTCTCCATGGCAACTGTAGCAGGATTGATGTGTTCTCCTGTGAGGCCTGGATTGATGTGTTCTCCATGGCGACTGTAGCAAGATTGATGTGTTCTCCTGTGAGGCTTGGATTGATGTGTTCTCTATGGTGACTATAGCAGGATTGATGTTTTCTCCTGTGAGGCCTGGATTGATGTGTTCTCCATGGCGATTGTAGCAGGATTGATGTGTTCTCCTGTGAGGTTTGGATTGATGTGTTCTCCATGGAGACCTGGATTGATGTGTTCTCCATGGCGATTGTAGCAGGATTGATGTGTTCTCTTGTGAGGACGGGATTGATTAAGTTCTCTTGTCGAGACATCCTACCCATGCAGTCTGGGACTCATGGGAAGTACCTCTCATCTGATCAATGAGTAGGGAAATGAAGTTAGGGACCATAGTAGTATCGATGGACGCATTGTTGTATCTATCGTACTCCCTACGCTAGGATGACCTCCATTGATCTGGGATCAATGTTACTGGTCTGAGACCAGTGGTAGGAGTGGTACATTTTATGAAACTGACTTCAAGTCGGTTGAGACTGGTCTGGGACCAGTGGTACGCACTCTGAGACTAATTTTGAGTCAGTGCAGGATGATACTGGTCTCGAACTAGTGGAGTTGTACTCGCTATGACACCGACTTCGGGTTGGTTGAGACTAGTCTAGAACTAGTGGTACATACTTTGAGACTGACTTTGAGTTAGTACGATACATCCTCGATCATTTCTTCTTCTTCATAATTCGGACAAAAGCAGAGCAGAACAGAACAATGCAAGAGTTGAGTAGAACAGAGCAGAACAATACAGATCAATACAAGGCAGAACAAGACAAAGCAAAACAGACAGAATAGAGCAGAGCAAGACAAGTGTTAGGCTGTACAGGGCAGTGCATTTGATGGATGAATAGTAGCGAACGACAGACGAATTGCAGATGAAGTTCTCCCTAGTTGAGAGGGAGTGTTAAAATTGGCAACTAGGGCCAAACTTCATGTGGGTCATCTTATTCATGGATGATAATATTTTTATTAGATTCCTCTCGTTGAGAGGTGTATGATTGATACAAAGATCATCCGATTCCGATAAGTATTCATGGAGATATGAATTTATTTTGATTATGGAATTATTATCAAGCCGACCTACAATTCATGTAGGATCAGAAGCCCAACAATCGCATCTATTCAAACATCAACGTTGTGTATAAATACAGGAGGAATTTTCCTCATTCACTCACTCATCTCATCACATCTCTCTCTCTCTCTACTGTGCAGAAAATAATCTCTTCTCTACTGCGCAAAAAAGGGTCTTTCTCTCACACATGTGAAGCCAGAAGCTGCTAAAACTAAAGCTGCAACTGCAAATCCAAACTTTGACTAGAGTGGACTATCAAACCTCCTCTTTTGATCTACGTTGTAGGTTCATCTGAACCTCCTCTGAAAGCTGCAACTTTTGGTGGTGGAATCAAGCCAATCCGACGAACGGTTCGCGAGATATCAACTGCCCTAGTTTGAAGGAAGCTATTGAAACTGAACCTGCAACTGCAGATCCAAAGTTTGACCAGCATGGACCATCAAACCTCCTCTTTTGATTTGCGATGTAGGATTATCTGAACCTCCTCTGAAGGGTGCAACTTTTGGTGGTGGAATCAAGTTGATCCGAAGGACGGTTTGCGAGATATCGACTGCCCTAGTTTGAAGGAAGCTGCTGAAACTGAAGCTGCAACTGCAGAAGTGAAGTTTGACCTGCGTGGAATAGAATATCAACTCATTTGAATTGCATTGTAGGTTCATCTGAACCTCCTCTGAAGGCTGCAATTTTTGGTGGTGGAATCAAGTCGATCCGATAGTTGGTTTGCGAGATATCGTCTGCCCTAGTTTTGATGATGAAGCCACTAATGTTGATGCTGTTGATCTAGGGTTTACTACTACTGATATAAATCAGATTTATTGTACTATTTCTCTCTGCTGAATTATTGAAGATAAAAGAAAATTTGATCAAAGGGTTTCCCCGCATTGTGGGGTTTATCCCTGGCTAGCCGCCACATCTTGTGTCTCTTGTCTTGGCTTGTTTTCTGTCGATCGTTTAATGTTCTATCTGCACTTTACTTTATGTAAATGTGATTGCTAATCTGTGAAATATAATAAGAAAAAGAAGTAAACTGTTATAAGCATAGAACATACCATAACTTAACAAGTCTTCTCTTGAGAATAGAATAGAGCAAAGTTGGAGAACTTTCTGAAGCAACATATTGAAGATTTGTGGAGATCATTGAAGACCATGATGCATTGAAGCCATCATGAAGTGACATTGGAGAAATTGTTTGGGTACCATGAAGAACAACGGAGACACCTTCATGTGAAGATCAAGGTTGTCATTGATGACGTGACGTGGAGACAAAGTGAAGGGATAACTAAAGATTGACAGGGCTCATTGAAGAAGACATTGGGGGCCATGAAGTATAACCAAAGACATCTTGAAAAAGTGAAGTTAAGGGTTGGATCCCAAGAGGATGGAGCCTCAAAAAGACAAGGTTGGTGCCTTGAAAGATAGGGTTGGAGCCCTAGAGAATAAGAGTCCTCAAGAAACCAAGTCAAAGCCTGAACTAGATATAGGGTTGGAGCCCTTGAGGTTGGTGCCTCAAAATTGACAAGGTTGGAGCCTTGGAAGTCCAAGTCGGTGCTTAGCAAATACAGGTTGGAGCCTGGGAGATTGAAGATTGGTATCTTCATCTAGGGTTGGAGCCCTACATATATTCCACTTGATTTATTGTAAAAAAAAGGAATTAATAAAAGCATTTATTCTTATTGTTTATTTTGTGTTCTAAATATGAGTGATCTAACTGGTGAAAGTAATAATTGAAAAGAAACACTGATTCACCCCCCACCTCTTAGTATTTCCAACAATTGGTATCAGGGCTAGTACCTTCACTCAAAGCCTAATAGCTTGAAGGTTGATCCTTAGAACACAAATGGAAAAGCCAAGAAAGAAAGCCTACAATCCTCCTAAAGATGTCTCTTCCTCAATCGTGAAAACTGAAGACAATCAAATTGGGAAGGTTCCATTGTTCAATGGAAACTTCGATGTATGGAAAGTAAGAATGAGAAATTTCTTAATGGCTCAAGGCGTTGAAGTATGGGAATCAGTGATTATTGATAACATGATGAATGGAGAATCCAAGGAGTACAATGCAAAAGCGATGAAAGCAATCTTGAATGAGTTAGCAGATTCTATAAAGGCCAATTTGGAAAAATGTTCGTCAGCGAAGGGTATATGGGGCAAACTTCATGACCTTCGCTCAAAAGGAGTGTTGACCATGACCAATAGTCAAGAAGATGATGGAAAGCCAGAAGGAAATCCAGAACCCATCAAGGAAGTTGAAAATAAGAATGACGACATCAAGGCGGGGAGTAGTGGTAAAGGAGTTCGAGTCAAGAAAGAGGAGGAGGATGTGTCTCTAGCATCTGCGGGACAGCAAAGGAAGAGGAAGAAGGACATTTCCAAGGTCAAGTGCTTCAACTGTGGGAGCTGGGATATTATGCATCTCAATGCCTCAGGAAGAAACGCAAGGGAGAAGCTTCCAACTCAAAGGCGGAGAAGGATGTCCAGACTGATGATGATTGTGCCATGAGTGCTCATGCACCTCTAAATAAGAGGTGGGGTGACATCGAGTTGTAGTTAGGAAGACTACATGCAAGGGCAGGATCCTTGAGGTACCCAAATTCTTGGATCACATCCAGCTATGGGAGCCCTTAACAATAGTAGCATGATGACAAGTGTCAGGTGGAGCAAGGCGTGATGGAGTGAGAAGGCAATGCTAGAGTGCAGAAATCTGAGGCAGCACAGTGGAGGTTGCAGCAGTGAGAGAGGCACAGAGGTGTTTGCAGCAACGCAGTGGTGACAAAGGGAGCACATGATAGCAGTTGAGGTAGCTACAGCATCATGAAGCTTTTAGACTAACCAAGATGTCAGTGTTTGGGAGAAGTCAATTACTTACTTATCGGTAACTGAGTTGCAGTGTAGCAGGTAGCAGTGGCAATGCTATGAGTAGCATGAGGTAGGATGTTGAGAGGGAACTGCAATACAGATGTAGCAGTGGCAATGGCAGTGTCATGGGCAGCAGTACAGGAAGCAAAAGTGCAGTGGATGTGAGGCAACAGGACAAGCATCAACACAAGTATCGGTGCAGAGGATCAGTGTGATGTTTCTATGGTGAAGCATTACTAGAGCACATTCCTCGCTAAGAGGGAGTGTTGATGTTTTGGTAGCATCGAATGTGCTCTAGCAATGAAAATTGGTGGAGAGGCTAAGGCACATGAGATCTCCAAGACCCAGAAATCGTTTGGAGAAATTCCACCTGAATGAAGAGATATTAAAATAATTAATATTTTTAATGAGACCCTAAGTCTAAACTTAGAAAAATTAAAATATTAATGTGTATTAATATAATGTAGGTGAAAAAGTTCTAAATAACAAGGATCAAGCCAGATCTAATCTTAGCCGTTGAATAGGAACTTAATCTCGGCCGTTGAATTGTCAACATGAAAAGTATAAGAGGAGGCTTGAGGGTCAGTTGGAGACACACTAAGAGAGATTAGTCAGATCAATCTCCTGGGGCGAGGTTTGCTGAGGAAATCGAACAAGTGATCAGTTGCAGTGAGGGGCAGTTCGGCAGCAAGTCGAAGAATACATATCAGAGAGGCAACAAAGAGTCAGAAGAGGAAGCGCAAAGCCTAGGAGCGCTGACATAGAGGCTAAGGAGGCCAACGCAGAGGACGTAGAGGGCCAAAGAAGTTAACGCAGACGTCGGAGAGGCTGACGTAAAGGACGCAGAGAGCTTCAGAGGCTGTGTTGAGGTTATTCTTTGGGACAGACTAAGAGCTCATTGGATGACACAAAGCCAGAGAGGGTGACACAGTTCCTGAAGGGTGACTCAGTTCCAAAGGAGTGCGTGGAGCAACTTTCACTGTCCAACACAAGGAACAACCAGAGTCACTGTGGGATTGTTCATCCGATTGATGATCAACCAAAATATCTATCTCCGAATAAAGGTATTGCTGCCAAGGTTATTCTTTGAAGGGTGAGCCATTTTTGGCATGCCAGTTGTATTCAAAAATCTGCTTAATAATAAAACCCTCATATATGCTGCACCATTTTCCCACATTGGGTTTTTCCAGGGATGATTGTCCAAAAATAACGGTGTCTCTTGTGTTGTCTCAATGTATTTCAGTTGTTGATATGTATATTTGTGAAGGTTGAACTTGTGTTTACTTCGATATTTATGCATTTAAATAACTTGTTAATGCAAAGAACAAGTAGGAGATAGTAAACCAGAAAATGCAGTAGGGGTTTCTGATGTGTTAGATTTAGAAAATTTTCACATGGTATCAGAGCAATTGCAGATCAAGGAGGACTGAAGACACCAGCAAAACAAATCTGAGGATTTGCAACAAAGAAGCAGCTATCCCGAATGACAATGTTGTTCCAGAGTTGAAGAGGCAAGAGGAGTGACACAGTGCAAAGAGGGTGACGTAGAGGCTCACGCAGAGCTTGCGTCAGCATTTTGAGCGAGGAGAAGGACAGCACAGAGGCAGAGGGGCAGAATAGGCTCACGCATAGCCACGTCATCCTTCTCAACCAGGAAGGATTGACGCAGTTGGCCGGGAGGAGCAGATTCAGCCTATACTGTGATTGCGCAGAGCCTGAAGGGCTTAGATTCTTCAATTGTCGGATCTAAAGGGGCTGTGCAGATTGTGATTTGAGGAGCTGGTGGGACGTTGTTTCTGTCAGTGCAGAATAGTGTCTAAGGCGACGAAGCAAAGGTAGAGGGAAGCACTACCTCAACAGATTTCTAGCCAAGAAATCCAGATCTGAGTTGCAGCAGCAAAGGGGGATTGGAGAGGAGTGATTCGACAGTTCGCAGATTTCCAGGAGGGAATTCAAGACTCGGAGGGAGTCTAGAAGAGGAGCAGAGATGACAGTGAACGGATTGAGAGTTCAAGACAGATTGGACGGGGCTTCCAATTTTGCACCTGGAAGGCTAGGATCCTGGCAATCCTGGATAAACATCACATCAAGGATTATGCCTTGAAAATAATAGTTGTCCCAGTTGGCCCTGATGCAAATGACAAGTATGAGGAGGCCATGGCGAAGGCGAAATGCATGATCCTAGACAGGGTCAAGGATCCTGTCATACCACATATCGATGAGAAGAACACAGCAAGTGAGATGTGGCAGACGCTGACCACCTTATAACAGGGCTCTTCCATGCAACGGAATATGTTATTGGAGAATTAGCTAAGGTCATATCAGATGCTGAAGGGAGAGGAGAGAGATCACTTCCTTCTTAGGCTGCAAGGAATTCGCGACCAACTTATTTCCATGGGGTCTACACCGGATCTAGAGTTTATGGTCAAGACTGCTCTGAATGCAGTCTCCAGGGACTGGAAGACATTTGTCCAAAGTATTTTGGGCAAAGCAACTCTCCCCAGTTGAGAAGAGATGTGGGCAACGCTTCAACAAGAAGAGATCAAGAGGTTGACCAAGGCGAGGAGTAGTGGTAAGGGAGTTCGAGTCAAGAAAGAGGAGGAGGAGGATGCGACTCTAGCATCTGCGAGGCAGCAAGGGAAGAGGAAGAAGATGGACATCTTTGTTAAATTGGCAACTAGGGCCAAACTCCATGTGGGTCATATTATTTATCGTAGTTGATATTTTTATTGGATCCCTCTCCTCGAGAGGTGTAGGATTGATCCAAAGATCATCCGATTCCGATAAGTATTTATGGAGATATGAATTTATTTTGATTATGGATTTATTATCTAGCCGACCAGCAACTTATGTAGGCTCAAGAAGCCCAAACGTCATGTCTACTCAACCTATACGTTTTGGTATAAATAGAAGAGGATTTGAAGACATTTGGACACTCTTCATGTGATCTCTTCTCCACGTCTGGGTTTAAGAGTATTTTCTATGATGCCCTAGCGGCAGTAGCATTAAGATCTAGATCTAATCTCTGCTATGATAGAAACCCTAGAAGCTATCACTCAATACGCAGCAACAGGAAGGCTCAAGATCTCATAACGCAGTTCAAGAAGAAACCTACGTTGCCTTACAGATCTGGTAGCGTAGAACAACAAGCAACATGTAATGTGGGCAGCCATGGGATTATGAATTATGATGAAGTGCAGTTATGGTGAACGTTGTGGCATTATGGTGAAAGCAGTCCTGGCAATGTCTAGATTGAAGCAGCAGTCAACGTGACCGCAGATAGCATAGGCCTGTTCATGGTGATATATGTATACAAACGTTGTTCATATATTAGACGTTGTTCATATATCAAACGATGTTTATATATTAGACGCTATTCATATATCAAACGTTGTTCATATATTAGACATTGTTCATATATCAAACGTTGTTCATATATTAGACGATGTTTATATATCAAACGTTGTTCATATATCAAACGTTGTTCATATATTAGACGTTCTTCATATATCAAACGTTGTTCATATATTAGATGTTGTTCATATATCAAACGTTGTTCATGTTATATATCAAATGTTGTTCATGTCATATGAATATGGAACCACGTTAACGCAATATGGAGTCCATACATCGCATCATGTATATACACTGGAAATATATACACTGAATATATATGCTGGGCATTCATATAATACACCACGCAGTCATAAACAGTCATGAGGATATCCACGTTGCTGATGAGGATGATCCACGCAAGTATATCCACGCTGCTGATGAGGATGATCCACGCAAGCATATCCACGTTGCTGATGAGGATGATCCACGCAAGTATATCCACACAAGCTTAGCAAGCACGCAGGCCCTAATCTTGCAGTTAGTGAAGACTCCATCAACGAAAATCCTACAGCGCTGTAAATGGAGACATCTAAGCACAGCTATGAGATCTGTTCTCACTGTCAAAAGGAGATACAGAACTTCGCATTTGGGCACATGTATACGCTATATCGAGAGGAACAGAACTCGGGTTTCATCTCTGTGAGAATGGGATCAATGAAACCCTATAGCAACACTAACCCCACAGCCATATTAAAGGAGTATATTACAATGGAAAGACCGGATCTGTCTTTCTCAGCATACTTGTTGATTTGGGGTAGCAATGTGATGCTGTATAATAAGAGCAGCATAATAGTCATTGAGTACACATCATATAGGTGCAATGTGATGATGTTGAGAACAGCTCAGTGATACTTGGATATAGCACTACATAATGAATGGGCAGCATGATGTATGAGGTCATGGACAACATGATGTGTGGGCAGCACAATGATCATGAGCAGCATGACAATTCAGCATGATGGTGCTACACAGTCAGGTGCAGCGAATGGACGAGATGCAGAATGATGATAGGTGAAGGAGTCGCCTTGGAGAATCAGTTGAAGTAGAATGTCTTCAACTGATCTCATCGTTATACGAAATGATCTATGCTAGATCTAGATAAGTCAAAGTGTTGACTTCTGTTGTAAATGTACTATCTCTCTCTCTCTCTCTCTGCTGAACTTTGAAGAACATAAAAGAAGAATTGATCAAGGGTTTCCCCACACATTGTGGGGTTTGTCCCTGGCTTGCGCCACATCTTGTGTCCTCTGTCTTGGCTTGTCTTCTGCGATTTATATTTATGTTCTATCTGCAGTTTACTTTATGCTGATGTGATTGCTAATATGGAAAAGAAATTAAATAAATTGCTCCAGCATAGAACACACCTAAAATTAACATGGTATCGGAGCTGAGGTTGAAGACAATGCCCAAGCAAGAGTGAAAGAGCAATCACCAAAGACAGTTGGGACAAGACAAAAGGATCAATGGGTTCTTCACAATTCACTTAGGGTGAAGTCGAAGCAGAGCATATTATCAGAATAGCGTAGCAGAACTTGTGATGGCATACCTAAAGATCACTTCATTGGGAAGTTCGGATCTAAGGGTGGATGGAAAGGTAGATGTCTTGGTTATGAGTTCAGCCCTTATGCGAAGGAGTGTCCGAATGACAGAGATGCAGGTCATCAAAGACACAGTCGACTCTTCAATGAAGCAAGGAACCCAGGTAAGAAGAATCAAATACTATTTCTGATAAAGAAGTGTTATCTTGTATTGGCCCTCTCCTTCAAATTCTTTGGGAATCTAGCATATTGATTGTAGTGCTTCAAGGCACTTCATCGGTTAGAAGGGTGCACTCCCTAATTTGGTAGAGATGGAAACAATCGTGGGATTACACTTGGAGCCGATGCCACCTATCCTAAAAAGGGAATGGAAGTCAAAGGTTTTATGGTGGCATTCGTCAATGGAAAGGTGCATGTTTGAAAATTGAATTTTCAAAGATGTTTTTAAGTTCAAGGTTGTATCAAGTTGCTGGAAGTCCACTGGGGACCATGTCGATTGACACAGCACCGGAGGTCTGTGAGTCAAATGATGACAAAGATGCCTGAATTCAAAAAGAGCATGAAGGTACATGTCTGAGATGTACCGAAGGAAAATCTTACAAGGGGACCATTCCCCCTCATGTTGCATGTCCACAGGTTTGGAACAACCCATGGAGTTTGAGATTGATGATCAGGAATCTCATGTATGCTGGTGGAAGAAAGCCCTCTATGGCTTGAAGCAAAGCACTCTGGGCGTAATATGAGAGGATTGATAGCTGTCAGATGAAGATGAGATTCACTAAGAGTGAAACCGATACAAACCTTTACCCAAAGGTTGAGGATGATAGACCTCTCATACCGGCACCTATGTCTGAGAGGTGCAGACCCTCTCATTTGTAGAAAACAGAGGGAGTTGGATTCCGAATGTGGAATGATAATTTGCAAGCCCGTGACTACCTCGAGGATCGTAAGTTATATGGTAGTGATGTCGGACCAGATTTGGGAATGCCTCTAAGTTTCATAAACTCATTCGCATTGATGTTCTTGGTGAACCTCCGTCCGTACATATGTTTTGCAGTTAGCATGGTGAGCTCATATTTGGTTGAGCCTCACTGGATTGGTGCCAAGAATCTTTTGAGATATCTTCAGGGCACAATCTCTCATGGATTGAGATACACTATCGAAAAGATGAAATTGCATTATTATTCGAATGCTGAATGGGGAGGTAGTGTGGAGGATCACTGGAGCACTTTTTAATGCTGGTTCTCTTTGGATTCTGCTTCGATGCAGGAAGCAGAAGTCGGTCACTATAAGCACTGCCAAGACCGAATACATGGCTACGAGTATGATCTCGTATGAAGCTGCATGGTTGCGGAAGCTCTTAAGTGAGCTGTTTTTCTCTGTGACAACCAGAGGTGGGATTCGATTATTGAGGAATCCCGTATTCGACAATTGCTCGGGCAGACAGACATCAAATACTGCCTTATCTGGGATATGGTAAATCGATGAGCAAGGAGGCTCCATCACACTGAGATGATGTACAGGTCAGAGCCCCCGGGAAAGATCAAATTTGTGATTTTCCCAAACGACTTGGAGTCGTCGAGAGACCTTTGTAAAAGGGTCCTGCATGTTGCATACATTGAGCTCTGGGAGCTCTGGGGGGCTTGCGGTTCTTACAGGAGCTACATACGACCACAGGGTGACTCACCCTCCCCTGGTGGTGCGCACTGGTACAAGATGATTCACTCTCTTGTGGGACAAGATGATTCGCTCTCTTGTGGAACAGGATGATTCACTCTCCTGTGTAGCAAGATGACTAGTTCACCTGTGAGGCCTGGATTGATGTGTTCTTGTTAAGTTTAGGTATGTTCTATGCTAGAGCAATTTATTTAAATTTTCACAGTTAGCAATCACATCAGCATTAC